>CAUYPK010105930.1:0-18860 GCA_963574355.1 Loris lydekkerianus
TTTGATCTCTTCTGACCCTATGTGGATACCCTTGATTGCCTTTTCTTCCCTAATTGCAATGGCTAAAACTTCCATTACAATGTTAAAGAGCAATGGAGACCATGGGCAACCTTGCCTGGTTCCTGATCTAAGTGGAAATGATTTCCATTTAACTCCATTCAATACGATATTGGCCGTGAGTTTGCTGTATATGGCCTCTATTAGTTTAAGTGTTTTACTTTTATTAATTTTAATTTTATTAAGTGTTTTTATTAATTTTAATTTTATTAAGTGTTCTGATCATGAAGGGATGCTGGATATTATCAAAAGCTTTTTCTGCATCAATTGAAAGAATCATATGGTCCTTATTTTTAAGTTTGTTTAAGTGTTGAATTACATTTATAGATTCAATTATATTGAACCAGCCTTGAGACCCTGGGATAAATCTGACTTGGTCATGGTGTATAATTTTTTTGATGTGTTGTTGGAGCAAGCAGAAGAAAGGATTTCTGACATTGAAGACAAAGCTTTCCAACACTCCCAAACCCTCTTTAATTACTTCATGAAGCAAAGCATCTGTATCCTTCACAGCAACTTCGTCACTTTCAGGTGTTCCTATAAGGCAAATATTAGATTGCTTCAAATTATCCCAGAGCTTTCTGAAAGAATGATCCATTTTTGTTCTATACCTTTTTCCTCTTTGAGCATTTGGGAGCATTCAAAAGCTTTGTCTTCAATGTCGGAGATCCTTTCTTCTGCCTGTTCCATTCTGTTACTGAGGGATTTCACAGTATTTTTTAGATCTTTGAGGGCTGCAAATTCTTGCTTCAATGTGTCAAAATCTTTGGTCATTTTGTCTTTAAAATTATTGACTTCTTGAGACATCTTTTGAATTACTGCTTTGAATTCTAATTCCATCATTTCCTCCATTCTGTTGATCTTATTTGCTATTCAAACTCTAAAGTCGATTTCTGACATCTGAGTCATTTGTTTATGAATGGGATCTTGCACTGTGTCTGCTTTATTGTTTCTTGGGGGAGTTGATCTACTCTGATTATTCATGTTGCCAGAGTTTTTCCGCTCATTCCACCTCATGTTTGTTTTTCACTGTAGGCTAAGTGGTCAGGTAAGGTGAAATTGGATTGGGGTTTTCTGGAGTTGTGGTTAACCAGCCCTTTGTTAAGGATCTGAGACTGATGACTGTAGCTTTTTCCCCTTTAGCTTTGCAAATAACCTGTACAGTATTACAGTCTGAGGCTAAGGAAACCTGCTTGGTGTGGTGGGGTTACGTGACTCTGTCTTGTATTCAGCTGGTTCTTGTCCAATCCTGGTGGATCAGTGACTCTGGTGAAGTCTTAGCTGTGGAGAAATACAAGCAATTAAGACACCCCCCCACACACACACACACACCCATGGACAACAACTGGAAGGTGAAAATCAACCCTTCCTGTTACTACACAACCAGGATACTACCCAAGAGGGTCCTTGGGTGATTGTCCCAGGTTAGGGCTTCCAAACCAATTGATGCAGTCAATACGAACTCTCAAGCGGGAGAGTTCGAAAGGTCTCCAGCAGAACTCTCCAGATGGCAGAGGTCTACTGGCTGCTCAGATTTGGTTCACTCCGGTGCTCTATGGAGTCAGAAAGGCCCACCCAGTAGCACAGTTGAACCAGGGGGCTGAGTCTCTTTCTCCACTTTGCTCCTTTTTCACGCCCAGTCACTTGTGACCCCACCAGGTTGCAGTCCTGCTCTCTTCAATAAGCAGAAGTGCCAGGGCTTAGCGCCTGTCAGAGTCAAAGGAAGGTCAATGCCCCCACGGCCCGGTCACTGCTCTCTGCTACCAGCCAGTTGGGGGAGCTGAGGCCTGCCTGCCTCAGGTGTTCAATAGCCACTGGTGAGTGTTCCACTTGGACTCGGTCTAATCTTGCGGGTACCAGGAGAGCAAATGCTTTTCTCCCTCAGCCACTGTGCCTCTGCCCCTGCTGCTCTGCAGCAGTAGTATCCCTATAGAGTGAGTTCTGGTTTCCTCTGGCAGTGCATAGAGTTGGAGAGGTGTCTCTTCAAGATTAGACTCCAGAGGGAATCACTCTATTATTGCTGGATCTTTGTGGGAAGTGACCCTGTGCAGCTCCTCTGCCATTGCCAAAGCCACTGAATTCTGGCTGTAGGAGCAGCTCCAGGAGCATGGTGCACACAGATCCAGCAGCAGGGCAGGGGATGCTGCACGTGACTCTGGTAGTATCCACACTCGGTGACTTCAGCAAGGAAAGCACCACTCAGCTCGCGGCTCGTGGCGATTCTGGTTGGGTGGGGTCCTGGCGTGGAGGCAGGCCGGGCTGTATGTGCGGCTCCAGCAGTTCTCTGGTCTGCCAGGGGCACAGGGTGGACACAGGAAGGGTGCCAGGGGCAGGACTCTGGATGCACAGCCCTGCACAGAGACAGGGAGGGTACGGGGGCAGGGCATGGGGCACAGGGCTCCAGCTGACTCTGGCCAGGCGGAGGGTAGGGCACTTGGTCTGGTAGACTGGCAAGGGGGGGGGACGCTGCTCATGAGCATCCTCCCTCAGTCTCAGCAGGGGTTAGGGTTCTAGTTTATCGGGTGAGGGGGGAAGGGTGGACTGGAAGTTCAGAATGGCAGGGAAAATGTTAGTTCAATTTTTCTGCCTGGTAAGAGTGTTCAAAGTCACCGCAGGGTCCCTCTGGAGGAAGTAGTCCCCACTTCCTACAGCTCTCACCCGTGGGGTGAGACAAGAGGTCTTCAGTTCACTACTTGCCTGTAGAAAACCTACAGGAGCAAATGAAGAGAGAAAGGAAAAAGTAAAAACAAAACAAAAACACAGCTTTCTTGGGGGAAGGGTGGGACACTTTTCCTTTCAGATGAGTTTTGTACCTGAAGATTGCTTTCTTGGAGTTGGAGCTTGCCTCAGAAGAGGTGGCCTGCAGTTATCTCATTTCTCTCTCAGGTGGGTTGCCAATCTTCAGCCTAATTGAGTACTTTCTGGACGTTATCCTTCCCTCTGGACAGAAGCTTCTGTCGGAGGCTGCTTCCAGTCGGCCATCTTGCCCCCTCCCTCCATTACAAGTATTTTAAGTAAGGAAGTGATCTTGGCTTCTAAAAGAGAACTCTGGCTATTGAGTAGAGTATAGACATGGGGGAAGGGAGAATGGAAGTGGTGAGCCCAGCAAGGGGGTCACAGCAGTGGTTCAGTGGAAAGGTGATATCAGCTTGGACCAGGAACATAAGAATGAATGGAGTAAGAAATGGCAGGTTTGGGGAGACAGTTAACCAGGAGGGAAACAAATTTGGAGGTAAAAGTAGTAACTGGTTTATTTGACAACCTCAATCCATGGACATATATACTTGATCAGTTTTAACGAACTTGATCATGCCTATCCCCTTACAGTATTTCTGGCTGGAGGCATAGTTTTCTGATCATGTGCGGGCATCATAACGCCTGAGTCAGTCTATTCCATTCTAAAACTTTGCTTGATTTCAATTTCATGTCCATCTCTTCTTGACCCCTGTCCCCTGCCACCCACATAGGCCAGTGTTGATTAGAGAGTGGATGGAGATCTGGTCCCAATTCAACGTCTTCTAACCTCTCTGCTCCCTCTCCCTGGTGGCACTGTGGGGTCTCTTTGACATGCTGTCAGCGTTCTGACGTGGTGGCTTAAGTCTTGCTCTACCACTTGCCCCTCCCATCCTGGAAATTCCAGAGTCCTTGCCATCCCCAGGAATGGTCTTCTTACAGGCCTCCCCATGATGGCCCCTCTGCCCACTCTGCTGTCTCATTTTGTTTGCTCTTTTCCCTGCTCCAGTCGGCTGCCTAAGTAGGAACTGACAGCAGAATAACTGCTGGGCTCCCTTCTTGCAGGTGCACTAGTCCCTGTGAGCTTCCACTCCCCAGCTTTGGCAGAGCAGGCATTCACAGTCCCTCTGCATGTGCAGGGAGAAGAAACTACGTCCCTTCAGCGAGGCTGAGGACCACTGCCTCACAACTGTCCCTGGTAATTTTCGTCTGAGACAGGTTGGAATTGGGAGAGAGGTTTGTTGGGGTCATGTATGGCTATGAATACACCCCGAGGAGGTGTTTTGCCCTTTCTAGAATATGGAGTGTGTAGTATATCTTTTTAATCAGAACTGGATTCTAGTTCCTAATTCTGAGGCCACAAGAAAATTTCCACTCATCCTGTTAGGGATGATTCTGAGGTTTGAGGCCTGCACATATGGAGCATCATTTACTAAGCTGTGAGAACACTGGGGATGGGGAACATAGAGGGGTAGGAATCCTGAATTTTGTTTTGGATATTTTAAGTTTGAGATGAGTATTAGACACCTAGTCAGGATGTGAGTTTGGAACTCAAGGGACAGGTTAGTTGTAGAGAAACATTTTTGAGACTCATGAGAATGTAAGTGGGACGTACAGAAGAGGTCACCAAGCCATGTGAATAAAAAGATAGAACAGGGGAGACTAGAGGGCCAAGGACAGTCCTGAGAGTCCTGTGACATTCAAAGCTCAGGAAGAGGAGGAAAAGCTGGCAATAGATACTGGAAGGGAGTCAGAGTCTACAGAGTTAGAGGAAAACCAATAATGTCTTAGCTTGGAAGCTGAGTGAAAAAAAATGAAGAATGAGGAAGCAACCAACTGTGTCAAATGCTGCTGAAGGTTGAATAAGATGAGGACTGACCAATGACTACGGAGCATATCAAGACGGTGATCACTGGTGACAGCAACAGTAGTAGTTGAAGGAGAACAGTGGGGACAAAACGCCTGACTGGTGTAAGCTGAAGAGAGAATGAAGGTGATGGAACGGAAATCATGCATAGAGGCAACATTTGAATTTTGCTTTGAAGGGAAACAGAGAAAAATGGAATGATAGGCAGAGAAGAATTTGGACCAAAGACATTTTTTTTCTTTAAGATGGAACATAGTATGCATGTTTCTATGCTGATGCAAATGTGCATCAGAAAAAAATGTCTGATGGAGGAGAGAGAGAAAAATTAAAATGTGAGTAAAATTGCAATTATAACTAAGATTAAAATTATAATAACAAAGACACACCTGTGGTGATCACTACACAGTAAAAGTAGAAAGCATCGTATCATGTAGGACTCTTGGTCGCAAGAGACAGAAATTCAATTCAAAATAAATGAACTAAAAAAAGGAAGGAATTTATTGACACAAACAGCAATGAGAAGAATGGTTTTTAGAACTAGGAGAAGAGCCTCAAAACCTACAGATTTAACAGTGACCAATCTCTTTCACCATTCAACTCTGATATATTTGTCCCTTCCATACTCATGTTGAAATTTGATCCCCAATAAAGTTAGGGCCTAGAGGGAGAAGTTGGGTTTGATGACATCATTGTCCTTGCAATACAAGCGAGATCTCACTCTACTAGTTCCTGCAAGAGCTGAAAGTTAAAGAGTCTGGCACTTCTTGCTTCTTGCTACCCCACCTGTGTCCCCTCTGGCCTCTGCACACCCCAGCTCCCCTTCTCCTTCTGCCATGAGTAGAAGCAGCCAGAGCCCTTGCCAGAAGCCGAGACCAATGGCCTGTTTGATGTACAGCTTGCAGAACCTCACACCAAATCGATCTCTTTTCTTTATAAGTTACCCAGCCTTAGGTACTCCCTATGGGAACACAAAACAGAGTAAGGCAATCTCTCACCGCTGTCTCTGCTTTTCTCTGCACGCTGCCTTTTTTCATTCTTAGTTCAGAGGTGCCTCTTCCATGTGGTCAGTGAGTTTGGTCACAAACTGCTTCCAGTCTACACTCTCCCAAAGTGAAAGAAAATCTTCCCCTGGTGAGTCCTTGGGAGAATGCCGCATGGTCGGCTGGGGTCCCACGTCCATTCTGGAACCCGTCAGTTAGGCTGGGGGGATGGCCAGGTCTGGGTCACATGCACAGCCCTTGACTGTCTTTTCTCACACACTGTCTTCTTCCCACACAAATCATATTTAAAGTGCCCTGACTGACAAAATGCAACTCTTCTATGTAGGTACTCCCTCCCGAAGAAAGACACCCCAAAGTTACTTGTACTTACCTTCACGTCTGGTACCTCTTAGTGACATACATTTCTTTTGGTGCAGATGTGGCCCACATATATTTAAATATATAAAATAATAACTGTAAGAACCTCCGATGCACGTGGCATCCAATGTTAAAGGGAAAGGCAAAGTTACTGCCAGAAAACCTCCCAGGGATCACATGGCGCTTGCTTCTGCACCAGGACAGAAAGGCCTCACTCCCTAAATGCAATCAATTACCCTAAGTTCTGGACACCAGAAGGAGTGGAGCAAAGATTAGTCTTCCCTTCCCTGCACTGTTGTCGGAGTCAGTAACAGGCTGACAACTGCCTTAGAGATGGTGCCATTCCAGCCCAAGATTCTTTGACAACACAACTCTTCAGCAGTCTACTGTGTTGCCTGGAGTGACTGGCAAGGAATGACAGGGAGGTACAGACCTTCCTAGCTAAGGGGTGCTCCTGGGGACACAGAAGCAGACACTACACAGAGACCATGGCCTATCATGTGTCCCACACAACAAAATGCCTTGGAAAACCAATTATTTTCTTTGGTTCCCTCAATTCACCCACCCAAGGGCAACCATCTAGGCTGTTCTCTTTGCTACATATGTATTAAAGTTTATCTAAAAACTGTGAAACAAGATTTGTTATTCCCAGGCTATCCTTTGCCCTTATCTCTCTCCTTATCCTTATAAACCATGTTTTTGCCTTTGTTCCTCAGACCCTTTCTCTTGCTTATTCGAGTAAGCCATCCATGTGCAAATAACTGTTTCTGAAGTATTATTTTTTTGGCACTAGTGAGAATTTTAAAAATTCCCACAGACCATTCTGTAGTCAAGGTAACAAGATTCCACCAGAAAGGATTTTATATCTACTTAATCAATAAAGGACAGGTTTATAACCATGGACCCCCTAGAACTGGCTTTTAACACATTTAATCACTCCTGGAAAAGTTGCAGAGATTAAAAACAAAAACTTACAGCATTTAATCAATCACTCAGCAAGCATGCTTCCAGAAGTCGACTCAGCCACAACAGCCCACGGGGACGGACTGCTTCAGCGAGCCCTCAGCACTCCATCTTGGATTTCCGGCTATCTCTCCATGTAGACAGCATAGTAGGCCAAGGTCTTCAGATGGGTGGCATTCCAGAAATCCATAACTAACTCTTCAACTCTGCTGTGATGTTTACTGATACCTGTATCAATGTATTTTAACATACTGTCTGTCACAGGATCGTAGGGTTCTGAGTCTTATTGATACAGAACCTATCTCATTCTGAGCTCTCTGCTACAAGTTCAGCCTCAAGTCCTCAAAGCCTTAATGGGTTAAACTAACCACTGTCAATGTCTAAATTTTCTAAGATAGCAAGTTCTCCTATAACTTCATGCCTTGGTTTATGAAGAGGGGCATTATGAGAGGTGTCAGCATTTTTATAAGCTGACCAGATGGAGGATGGGGAAGGGGGGCGTTTTCTTGCTTCTTAAATCTGAGAGTTTAAACTGCTGCTCACTCTGCTTCTGGTTGGTCCTGACTGGGAAGAAGAGAGAGAAAAGCAGAAGAGGGAAAATCACTGAGAAATTTTAGAGTTTTAAGAAATTGTTTGCATTTTTAAAATAATTCAACCTGAATTCTGAATTTTTTGCCTTTAAAAGATTGTAGATTCACTCTCCATTTTCCCCCACCCCGGTAACATTTTCTCTAATTTTAGAAAAATGGCAGAACCAAGAAATGTATATTGAAATCTGAATTTATTCAGATTTCACCAGCTACACATACATGTGTGTGTATATATATATATATATATATATATATATATATATATATATATATATAGTGTGTGTGTGTATGTGTGTGTGTGAAGTTTTATGCCATTTTATCACATTTGTAGATTTGAGTAGGCACCACCATTAAGAAATCATTTACCAAGACATGTAAGGGGAAGTATGAAATAAGGCATTGAGAGAGAGGGGAGGGGACAGGAGGGGACGAGAGGGGAGAGGAGAGCTATACAGTTAATTGTTCATGTTTAAGAGACTTAAGAAAATGTGGAAGTCCACTAAGGACACATCATTAGTCCATGTGGTGAAAAGTGAGATGTTCCCATTGAGCTCCCACATGAGATTACTAAAGATAAGGAAATACTGTATATGAATTCGCATCAACACAGGACTCTTCAGGTAAGACCTGCTGTCTGAAGTATATCAGAACACTAAACAATAACCCAGACGCTTGCCCATGGAGCTCTCAGAGGAGACATCTCTTTAGCAGTGAACAGGTGTCTCTGCTCCTTCCCACCATGGCCAGGCTTGGGCTTTCCGAATAGGGGACACAGGGTGGAACATTCTTTGTTAGGTACGTCTTTCTATGTTTCCAGGTTCTTTCACACTCGGACAGCACTCTGGTCACCCGCCACTATGGAAACAAAGCTTATCCAACAAATTTCTAATGACATCCCTAGTCAAAACCACAAATCCCTTCTTGTTCATGGGAGACAATATTCTCTGCCTCAGTCCCTGTATCCACTCAGAGAGTCTTTTTTTCCCAGAGACTACTGATCTTGAAGCATCTAAATCTTTCAAATTATTTTTGCACGTGCTTTGGCTATGGAAGGTAGTGATTCGCTTACATACAACTGACTTCATCTTAGCTGACCCACCCTGACCTCTAACCCAGACCATCCAAAGTGAGCATTGCTAAGTGGAAAGGGGAGTTATCACTGCATCACAGCTGGGATTGAATGCTTACCATTATACAAAAGCCTTTGGGGTCCCTTGGGGGGACTTTATCCAAAGCATTTTCATTAATGACACTCAGAGATTGATTTGTTAAATGCTAGCAACTCTCATTCTAATATTAGTTCTCCTTGAGTTGAGAACTTCAAGGAGAGTCAACTTTCAAGGAAAGAATTCAGTCCATCACTAAGGGTCACTGTTATGGCAACTCTAAGTGAAGGACGATAGATTCCTCTTTTTTTATTTTTAATTTTTAAAAAATAGAATGTACTTTTTAGAGAGGTTTGGGATAACAGCAAAATTGAGCAAAAAGTACAGAGAGATCACATGTATCCCTGCTCCCATTCATGCACACCTCCACATCCCACCCCAGAGTGCTACATTATTACAACCTATAAACCTATATCAACACATCATAATCACCCACAGACCATGCTTTATACTAGGGTTCTCTTTTGGTTTTGTATGTTCTGTGGGTTTTAACAATTGTACCATGACATGTATCTACCATTATAATATTTTGCAGAATAATTTCCCTGCCCTAAAAATCTTCTAAGTTCTGTCTATTCACCCCTTTCTCCTGCCAATTTCCGAAGATGACTGATATTTTTACTGTGTCATAGTTTTGCTCTTTCCAGAGTGCCTTATCATTAGAATCACACAGAATATGGCCATTGCATGTTGGCTTCTGTCACTTAGTAATGTGCATTGAAGTTTCCTCTGCATGATTTTTCATGGCTTGCTAGCCCATCTTTTTTTTAGTATTAAATAGTACTCCACTGTCTAGATCTGTTTATTTCTTCACTCACCTAATGTAGGACATTTTGATTGCTTCGAATTTTTATCAATTATGAATAAGTTTGAGATATCATCCATGTGCAGGTTTTGGTGTGAACGGAAGTTGTCACCTCATTTGGGTAAATATCAAGGAGTGCAGTAGCTGGATCGTGTGGTAGGAGTCTGTGCATTTTATTTACTTTTTTCGAGTTTTTATTTTTTCAAATTAATATGAGGGTACAATTCTTAGGTTACATTGTTCTCACTTCCAGGGTAAATTTCCATTTGTAGAAGAGCCCCTCACCCAGGGGCGTGTTATACACCCTCACAGTGTGCACAGTAGGTGAGATTCCCGCCTCACGCCCTCCCTCCTTCTACTAAACGTCCTCCCCGTCCCCTCTCCCACTTCCCTTTACCCCTGAACTGGATTATATTAGTGTTTTATTGCTCCTACGAGCATGTAATTGTTCGTATATTGACTTCATATTAGTATGGAGTGTATTGGATATTTATTTTTCCATTCTTGAGAGACTTTACCGGGAAGAATTTATTTCAACTCCATGGGTAAATGTAAAAGATGTAAAGTCTCCATTTTTTTTTAATGGCTGAATAATATTCCATGGTACACATATATCACAGTTTGTTGATCCATTCATGGGTTGATGGGCACTGAAGTTGCTTCCACAACTTGACAATTATGAATTGAGCTTCCATAAACATTCTAGTTCAAATGTCTGTGATAAAATGATTTTACCACTGAGTCTGTATTTTTGTAAGAAACTGCCAAAACTCTCTTCCAAAGGGGCTCTCTTGTTATGCATTCCCAAACACTTTAGCTGAGAATAAGTTTGTGTCTTGTCAAACTCACAAATTAAGGTGCTGATAAAGAATATGGCTTCAGGCTCGGCACCTGTAGCTCTAGCAGCTAAGGTGCCAGCCACATACACCAGAGTTGGCGGCTTCAAATCCAGCCTGAGCCTGACAAACAACAGTGACAACTACAACCAAAAAATAACCGGGCATTGTGGCAGACGCCTGTAGTCCCAGCTACTTAGGAGGCTGAGGCAAAAGAATCTGTGAAGCCCAAGAGTTGGAGGTTGCTGTAAGCTGTGATGCCATAGCACTCTACCCAGGGCGACAGTATATGGCTTCAGATTTTTTCTATAGTTATGAAAGGATCCTGTCCCAATGGGGGGACCATTGCCTTGGCTAAAAAGGTCTTGAGTGATAGCCACATTCTTCAGTACTGTCCCAGCCTCACTGAAAGATCTTGAGACTTAGGAGAGGAGCAGCTGATGGATCGTCTTAGGAGAGGGGCAGCTGATAGATCATCTTAGGAGAGGAGCTCTGGAGAGTGATTCTCTCCTTGTCTCCTGCTGGATGCTGGTTTCTTTGTTCAGAGAGGAAATAATGTAGCATAATAATTTAGCTTATGTTTGAATCCATTTTTAAAAACATTATTGATATTTTACATTTAAATGGTTAAAATTCGTGGGCTGATGCACAGCCTGATCCAGGAGAGGTCTGCTTTGCCTGCTCTCACACGCCCGGCCTCTGGAAGAGTCACCTGTGTTCGTGTGTTCACCTGGGTTTCATTCGTTTTAAACACTTGTCTCCAAGTTCTGAGCTAAATTTTGTGCACAATGGGAAGAGGGAATTTTGATGAATGCTGTTTGTAAAAAGAACTTGCTGACTGTGTTCACCAGAGGTATCAGATTCAGAGGCGGGATTTTTCTCAAGGGGGAACAGAATAAATGAGGACAAATTTGCATTATAAAAATATTAGCTATAATAGTTGTCTTCTTCTGATAGCAACTGTTTCTTCAAGCATACAACTGATCTTAAAAATGAATTACGCCTCTATTCAAGTAAAAAGAAATTTCTGACATGGACATTTGTACATGAATTTGTTTTCCTTTTCCGATGTGAAAACTGCTGGTGAGATGAAAAGTCTGTGTAATTTTATTAGAGTTTATTTATTAAGCAGGATCTTCCAGAGGAACAGAATGTATGTGTGTGTGTAAAGCCTCTGTAAGTTGACCACCCAAGGGACTGTAACAAACTGATCTATCTGTCTGTCTATACACACATATATATTGTGTATATACATATAGATATATATGTGTGTGTGTGTATATATATATATATATTTTTTTTTTTTTGAGAGAGAGAGAGAGAAAGGGATAGAAAGGGATGTATTTTAAGAGATCATAATTGGAGGGTCCACACATCTAAAATTTGCAAGCCAGGCTGACAAGTGAGAGACCCAGGGAGGAGCTGATGTTGCAGCTGCAGTATAAATTCTGGAGTCAAAATTCCCTCTTCTCCTAGGGACCTTAGTTTTCTTTCTTAAAGCCTGTATCACATCTGATTGGAGAAGGCTCACCCAAGTGAAGGAGGGCAAAGAAACTGGTTTGATGAAACTCTACTGATTTACAGTACATGTTACATCTAAAAACTACCTTGACAACTAGACTAATGTTTGACTGAAAACTGGGTACTATAGCGTAGTCAAGCTCATGCATAAAATTAACCATTACAGTTCATAAATCTATAAATGGGTTATTGAACTCTGTACATAAGTTTACAACAAGTACATATACACTGGAATGAATGAGACATTTATTTTGAACCAAATAATCAGATTAAGAGATAGACACGTTTCTGAGGTGTCATTTAGAACTCACATACATCTGTTAACCTGTAGGGCTGAACAGACGAGTGTTCATACTCTCTTCTGGTCAGTTATTCCCAGCCCTGGACCCACTGTCCCTTCCCCCACTCCCGTAATTGTCACTTGCCGCTCCATTCCCCTTGTAACCTCCCCACAGCTGGACTTTGTGATGATGAAGAATCCAGTTTACTCATCTGTGATCTGGTTTGGGACACTAAATAAATCTCACTTAACCCTTTTGTTTAACAGTAAGGGAATTAGGCTCAGAGGAAACGTGAATAATGTTCTCCGTGAGACTCGGTGCAGTATTAAGAGTCTGTTTATAAAAATCTTTTATCATAGGAAAATAAATCCACATTGTAAAAGGGTGCAACTCAAGCCAAGCCGAGGAAAGCAACTCTTGGGCAATATTATTTCAATTGCCTGGGGGAAACAACCAGGCAAGGTCAAAGTTTAGCTGGCTCACATCTTCCTTAGGAAATCCAGAATCACATCACGATGATTGCTGATTCCCTACAGTCTAACATTTTTACTGCTTTCATGTGAAAGGGGAATTCAATAGTAACAAAATGTAAAAGTTAACAAATGGAGTCTCTACCTTTCAGGTTAAAGAAAGAATAATGAAAATTACAGGAAATGATAATTACAGTGGAAAGAACAAATAATTCATCAGTGTAATTAGTACCAATAATTACAAAAGAGAAAATATAATTACTGTGTCCGTGGCACTGTGCCCTTCACAGGCATTTTCTTATTTACACCTTCCTACACATCCTTTATGAGTACAGGTAAGAAAATAACTTATACAGGGTCACAGAGGCCACAGCACTGGACTCCAGCCCCCGGGTGCAGCTCCCAGCCTGCACACTGAGCCTGAGGTGGGACTCACGATGATTACGTCTGAGTCAGCATTTTTTCAGCCAACAGTGATCAAGGGTCATTTACAACATAATTTCCAAACTTCAGTTGATGTGGGGCCCACCCAACTCAGTGACTAGGTGAATTTGGCGATGGTGGGGAACAAAATCATTCTAAGGGGTTTGTCTGTTCACCTAGTTCTAATAAATGAGAACGAGGGAAGGAGAAGAAAGAAGGCACGTTCAGAGTTGAAATGATGGTTTGAGACAAGATGGCTGACCAGAGACACCAGCTGCCAGGTCCTCTCAGAAAGAAGGACAGGCTTTACATATAAAAGAAAAGATGGACAACCACAGAACAGGTGCAATTCTGAGGGAAAAGTGCAGAACCTACAAGCGATTCCAAGGGAGCAAGAAGGAGCAAGGCACTGGCAGAGGATAACCGGGGAGAGGCTGGACAGTCCAGAGAGAAGGGTAGGTTGCCTGGTTTGCTGCTTGTTCCCCCACATCCCCGACAGCGGGAAGGCTCCCAAGCTGCTGGAGAGATTTTCTGCCCACACAAGCCCAGAGGTTGTTGCCACCAGTGAGCTGGAAACTGCTTGAAGGGCACAAGGTTCTCAGCCCCCTGGGGCATGTCCCACCCACACACCTGAGCTGGAACCATAGTGCAGGCCCCAGATGGTGTCTCCCCCCTTCTCCCCAGGGGCCTTCAACTCCTCAAGTTTCACTCTACTCGTTTGCACACAGCCATTTCCCTATTCAGACTGAAGGATCCGCAGGTGTCTGGATGCTTTCCAGGACTCCAGAGCCTGGACGTTCAGGTCAGACGCCCCTGCCCCCAGTCTGCTAGCCTTGTTCCACACAGACTCTTTCCGCCCCTCCCACACCGGTGGCTGCTGAGAGAGACGACTGAGCCACCCCACTGAGGTTTCTAGGTGTGTAGGACTCAGGTCTTTCCTCTTGGGATCCTGCAGCAGGGTGAGGCATGCTCAGACAGTGACTTCTGTTCACCAGCTCACCCTGGTCTGGTGTGTTGGGCAGCTCTGCCAGGGCAGGTCAGCCTCTGAGGTGGAGGGACATCAATTCTGCTCTACTACTCCATAGGTGACTCGTGGCAAGCATGCTTTTTTCTGGAGTGGTCATAGATTGACCTTCTTGGTCTAGGGAGGTGAGGGAGCCCCAGTGGGCAGATCAGTGGGGAGAGTGGGGAGAGTGTGGCCAGTGTCCTGGTACACAAATCAGCAGCTTTCATATATGCCAACAACAGTCATGCTGAGAATAAAATCCAAGACACAATACCTTTCATAGTAGCAACAAACAAAATATCTAGGAATATATTTAACTAAGGAGGTGAAAGACCTTTATAGGGAGAACTATGAAACACGGAGAAATTGCAGAGGCTGGAAACAGATGGAAAAGAATATCATGCTCAGGGATAGGCAGAATCAACATTGTTGAAATGGCTATACTACCCAAAGTGATTTATAGAGTCAATGCAATTCTCATTAAAATACCAAGCTATTCTTTGTACATCTAGAAAAAATAGTTATACACTTCATATGGAATAAGAAAAAGTACCCAAAGAACCAATGCAACCTTATGTGATAAGAACAAAGCAGGAGACATCACTTTACCAGACTTCACGCTATACTACAAGGCTATAGTGAACGAAACAGCATGGTACTGGCACAAAAACAGAGACATATACCTATGAATCAGAATAGAGAACCCAGAGATGAAACCATCCTCGTATTCCCATCTGATTTTTGACAAAGCAGATAAAAACATACACTGGAGAGAAGAATTCCTATTCAATAAGTGATACTAGGGAAACTGGATAGCCATATGGTAAAGACTGAAATAAGATCTGCACCTCTTACTACATAAATAAAAATTAATTCATGATATGGGCAGTGCCTGTGGCTCAGTGGTTAGGGCACCGGCCCCATATACCAAGGGTGACAGGTTTGAACCCGGTCCCAGCCAGCTAAAATAGCAGTGGTAACTGCAACGAAAATAGCTGGGCGTTGTGGCAGGTGCCTGTAGTCCCAGCAACTCGGGAGGCTGAGGCAAGAGAATCACCTTAGCTCAAGAGCTGGAGGTTGCTGTAAGCTGTGATGCCACAGCACTCTGCCAAGGGCGACAAAGTGAAACTCTGCCTCAAAAAAAAAAGATTAATTAATTCATGATAGATAAGACTTAAGCCAGGGTGTCCAACCTTCCCCATCCCCCCAACTCTCCTGCATGTTGGAAGAAAAGTTATCTTCTTCTACACATTAAAAACACAAACATTAACGAAAGCTGATGAGTGCAAAAAAAGGTCTGGGCATACTTTTTGTGATATCTGACATCACAGGTAAGCAAAACAGGCCTCAAATAATCCACATGTAGCCCAAGGACCATAGGTTGGACACTCTGAAAACCTAAGGCATGAAACTTACAAGAATTCTAGAAGAAAGTATTGGAAAAAATTCTTACAGATATCAGCCTAGGGAAAGAATTTATGAAGAAGACCCCCAAAGCAATCACAGCGACAACAAAAATAAATAAATGGGATCTGATCAAGTTAAAAAATTCTCCACAGCCAAGGACACAACAAAACAAATAGACAAGCTTCAGAATGGGAAGGGACACTTGCGTGCTATACATTTGATAAAGGGCTAAGAAACAGAATCTACAAAGAACTTCAGCAAATCATCAAGGAAAAAAAATAAAAAAAGACATTAAAAAGTAGGCATGAACAGAAACTTTTCAAATAGAGATAGTCTAAGGTCCAACAAACACCTAAAAAAATTCTCACCATCCCTGGTCACCAGGGAAATGCAAATCAAAGCCGCAAATGAGATATCAACGAACTGTGGACGTGGCGAGAAAGGAACACTTGTACACTGTTGGTAGGACTCCAAACTAGTATGATCACTATGGAAAGTAATATTAAAGTGGACCTACCATTTGATCCAACAACTATTAGGCATTTATCCAAAGGAAGAAAAAAGTCATTTTATCAAAAAGACACTTGCACTCTAATGTTTATTGTAGCACAACTCACAATTGAAAAGATATGGAAACAACCCAGGTGTCAATCAATACATGAGTGGATTAATAAAATGTGGTATATATAGACCACGGAATACTACTCAGCCATAAAAAATGGTGATCTAGTATCTTACGTAACAACTTGGATGGAACAGGAGACCATTCTTCTAAGTGAGGTGTCATAAGAATGGAAAAACAAATACATGTGCTCTTAATAATAAATTAGAACTAGTTGATCAACCCTTATGTGCACACATGGAAGTAAACTTCAATGGGAATCAAGTAGGTGGTAGGGGGAGGAGTTGGGTTAACTCACACCTAACTGGTACAATGCACACATCTGGGTGAAGGGCACACTTGTAACTTTAACATAAAACGTACAAAAGCAACGTATGTAACCAATATATGTGTACCCCTGTAATATTCTGAAATTTAAAAAAAAAATAGTTGAAATGATTGTGTTCTCCATGAAGACATAACAGGAGCCTTGAAAACTTTTAGGCCATTAAACATGAAATGTCTAACTTTGAATTAAAAGTTTAGTTTATTGTATCTCAAACAAGAAGCAGGACAACTAACCAAAGTATGTGCCTAAACTATACACAGTTCTGCCATCTTCACAGTAGCTTGTTTATACCAGCATCCAAGAACCCTGGAGAGAAAATGGCCATGAAATTGCAAAAGGTATTTTACACAGCTTGTTGAGAAGTGAATACTTTTCCTTGCAAGAAGTGGTTCAAAACCTGGGAGGAGTGGTAGTTAGTTGGTGGGAGGTCTGGTGAATATGGCCGTGACAGAATGTCCAAGTCCAGCTTCTGTAGTTTGAGCAGTGTTGTTTCTGTGATGTGTGGTCCAGTGTTGTCCAGCATGAGGACTGGCCTGTCTCTACTGACCCATCTCCTCTGCTCAATTGCAAGCATCCTCACCATTTCAGCCACCTGGTTGCAGTAGACATCAGCTGTGATTGATTGACCAGGTTTCATGAAGCTGGGTGGTGGGTAATACCAGTGCTAGACCATCAGACAGACACCATTAGCTTTTTTTGATGAATTTTCTGTTTTGGCACCTCATCTTTATCCACCATTTTTCCAAACACTTAGGTTTATCAAAAAGAATCCATTCTTTAATCATTTGTAACAAGATAGTGTAGAAATGGTTCATCTTTATGTGAGGACAGCGAAGAAAGGCAGGCTTGGAGACTATTTCTCTTCTGACATTGATTTAATTCCTGCAGAACCCGGGAATTATCCAGCTTCTTTGCCTTGCCGATCCAATATTGGGTGGTGCCTGTGGCTCAAAGGAATAGGGTGCTGGCCCCATATACCGGAGGTGATGGATTCAAACCCAGCCCCGGCCAAAAACTGCAATAAATACATACATAAATAAATATCCAATATTATTGGATATAACATCAAACCTTGCTGCTAATTCACACCCAGGTTGAGAGCGATTCACTTCCACTTCGGCTCATCATTATCCACTTTGGTGTCAGGCTGCCCATGTAGGCTCATTTTCAAGATTAAAATCATCGGAACTGAATTTCTCAAACCATAGACCTTTGTATGTTCATTACCCACGTCCTTCCAAAAGGGTTCATTGACATTTGGAGATGTCTGCCCTGCAACGGTTCCAAGACAGAAATCAGATTCGAAAATACTGCACACACTCGAGTATAAGCCGACCCCCTTAATTTTACCCTAAAGGGGAAAACTTAGTGACTCAAGTATAAGCCGAGGTGGAAAATGCAGCAGCCACTGGTAAATTTCAAAAATAAAAATATATACCCAAAACAATTGCAATAATTGAGCAATCAGTAGGTTAAATGCTTTTCAATATTTATTGCTAAAGAAAAACTGTAAACTAGCAACAACAACTTTAAAACTTTAAATAAAGTGCAGAAAACCGTAGCTTAACAGGTAATCAAACTAAATCACAAAGTTTAAAATCCTTCAAAACTGGATTCCTCCTCCTCGTCATTGCATGTCCAAACAGAGCTTCAGCCATATCTGATGTGAGGGTATCAGCATAGACATTGTCATCATCACTGAGTTCAGAGATATCATCATCACTGCTGCGGGTCTCATACAAAGCACAGTCTTCACTGCCATCCATCGCATACTAATGCCGCATTTCTTGAAGGCGCGTTGCACCATTTCCTCTGGAATCTCTTCCCATGCATCACGAACCCACTTTGCTATCAGTTCTATGTCAGGCTTCTTTAGATTTCCAACTTTTGTCAGTTGGGCTTGACCTGATGACATCCCTTCATGCCACATCTTTCACACACGGTCTTTAAAAGGTTTATTTAGACACACATCTAGGGGCTGCAATACAGGTGTGAGCCCACCAGGAATAACGGCCATAGTAACCTGAGATGACTTTGCCAGTTTTTTTATGTCATCAGATGTGTTAGCTCTGAACATATCCCAAACCAGCAAGGATGTTTTTTTCTTCAAGGCTGCTCCTGGTCGTGCGTTCCAAATTTCTTCCAGCCATTTTTTTTGTTCCGTCCTCATCCATCCAGCCTTTTTCATGTATGCACACTGTAATTCCTGGTGGGAATTTGACCTTTTTAGGCAAAGTCTTCCTTTTAAAAATAATGACAGGTCTCAGCTTACTTCCATTAGCTAAACATGTAAATGGTTAAAAATCCTGAATCCTTATACTCCAAAACCACTGATTATAAGGATTCAGGATTTATAAACATTTATTTACAAGACTTTACTGCCTTAAATGGGGTTTTCACTTAATTAAATGTGCCATTAAATATTGT
>CAUYPK010105932.1:0-16458 GCA_963574355.1 Loris lydekkerianus
CTCCATGTCAGACCTATGTCTCTTCTGTAGATTTGGATATTTTCTACAGTGTCTCCTTGCAGATGCATCCCAACCTTTTTCCTGTAGCTGTGATCATGTTCTCCTGTGAGTCACTAACCTCTTTTATCAGGGAACTCTCCACAAATTTCATCCTGTGGAAACTAACCTTTTTACATTCTTTCTCTCATGTCGCCTATGTCTCCCACTTTAGCTTTGGGACATGGCTTTCCCGGGGTGGGAACCGGACTTTTAGTTTACAGTGTTGCTCTGGAATGTTGGTCAGCTTGGAAAGCTAAGACTGTGCTTACTGGCTTCTATCTTTTTTACATGGCCTTTTTGTACTTATTTTTTATCTTGACACTGTGGTGTAAGTGACCCACCTGCGTTTGGGACCATCTCTTTTCTGCCAATTAAAGAGTTAATACAAAGTTTGTTAGAACTGTTTTTCTATCTTTTTGCCTGCTAAAAACTGTGGTTGCTATGTTACAAATAACCCTGAGATAAGGTATCTGCTCTCAGCAGGAGACCCAAGGTCAATTATTCATTTGCAACTAAAGAAAAAAAAAAAAGAGTCCTCTTTACTTTTGGAAACAGCAGCCATTCTCATTTTTGAATTGGCATTACTCTGTCTGGCTCTAATTCTGCTCATTGTCAGACAGCCTCTAGGACGGGGGCAGGCTGTGTTGCCGTTGAAAGGAGGAGTCCCCTGGAAATATCCCAGGGCCCCCAGAGAGCCAAGAGCCCTCAGGAGACCAGCCAAAGATCACTCCTAAAATTTATCTGTGAGTCCACCTCTGGAGGACTTTAACATCTATTTTTGGCTAGTGTCTGCAGATGTTAGTGTAACTGTTGATGGTATTTTTGTTGTGCTTATTTGTTGTGGACTGTTGTGAACATATGCAACTGTTTGTTGAATTAATTTGTTGTAATTTGTGTAGAGTCCTTAGGAACCTCTGTGGGAAGACCAAAGAGACAGGAACTTTGAACAGGGACCCCGAGATGCCAGGCTATTGGCCTTTCAGAAGCTCTGGGAGGTGTGTGTTGGTAGAATTACCCGAGCAGTGATAAACCTCAGCCTAGCTGGCCTGTCGGGGTTGCCAGAAATGTGTGTCAACACCTGTTGCCAGAAACACCATTGGAATGAAAGTGGGGTCCAATCAATCCCCAGGATGTTAGGTCACCCACAGGTCTGTTAAAAAGTGTGTGAGAGTGTGTTCTGGTTCTGCTTCTGAGAGTAAAATTGTGTGAGAGTAAGTGTGAACTATTAGACATTGTTCATGTTAGGCCCATGTCTGTCTTCTTGTTTTGTGTCATTTGTTCAGTGTTTATTGAAGGATTGGTCTCAACTTGGAAAGAATAGTCCTGGAGACATTTGTGAGTGGGTTGTGAATCTTTTCCTTCAAGGGACCCTTTAAACTTTGCTCCTTCTGAGATTTTGTTATTTACTTACTTGTTCTTATGTGTCCTATACCCCTCACTGCTTGGTGTGCCTTTGACCTGGCTATCATTAGTTTCTTCATCCTTATTATGGGTATTGGGCTTGGTAGTGCTGCCCCTCCAGACTGGTCCACCAGAGAGCATATGGCCCTGGTTGTTTATATCTCTTTGTGGTGACCTTGTTCATAGTTCTGTCCTCACCTGGAGTATTTTTCCCAGCTAATTCTAATTCCTCTGCATCTCCCTAGCTCTTTGATGTCCTTCATTGCCAGACTTTGGACCCCTCCTTTTTCTGTTCCCTGGGGAGGACTCTTCCATCAGATCTACTAACACTCATCGTGAAGCCCTCTCTTTTTCCTAGTCTAGGGAGGTCTCTATCACAGGAAGTGAAGACACTCTTGACTTGTCTCTTCTGTTTCCCACTATCAAGTGTTTTTACTCAGACTGTCTTTCCTTTCAGGATTCTCATGATTGGCATTTGCCCAATTGTGGTACACTTGGTTCTCATCAATCAAGAGAAAGTAATTGGGTAGATTTTTATAATAATATTATCTCCTGGTGGGTCCAAAATTCCCACCTTGTTGACTTGTTAGTACATTTATTTTGTCAACAATCTCATTTTCTGTAAGGCTTCCTTATCACTTACACAGGTAACAGAGTTGCCACCAGTGATGGCAGAATGACTGGCTAGAAATTCAGACATGGTAAGAGGAGTTTTGACTCTTTTCACTGCCTAGAAAGATTTGTCCACTTCTTTTTATGGACAACTGACTTTCCCATCTTACTGCCTCTATCTCCCCCCTTGGGACTGTCCTCAGCTTGTCTCTCCACCTTGACCCCACCACTTGCCTTGCACTCAGGACATAGCTCTTGAGTGGCAAGTGGGTACTTTTCAGGGTTTAGCTATTGCTTCCTTGTTGTGGCCCTTAGCTGAAACAGTCCTGATTCTCTTCCTTGTACAATACCCGGACCAGGGCCACTTCCTGTTCCTACACTTGGGCAGAATAGTGTAGGAATGGAACAAAAATCTTCAGTCTAGGCAAGGTCACCCCCCTGTCCTGACTCCTCCAAAAATTTCCAGAACTTGATAAATGGAAACATACTTTTACAAACTGGGTACTCTAATAAATGGATGAATACAGCCGAGCACCTTGGGTGAGGTTAGTAAGCTGTTGCAGTTTTTATCTGGGAGAAAATTAGGATGCATACTTCCTACTCAGAATGGAGCCATCCAAAATTTTTGTGACTGCTTTATTCATAACCTTTCTAGGGCTCAAAGGGTATAGCCTGCAACGTGTTTGTCTCTAGAGATGACAATCTGATTTTTGAGCTTACCTGAGCCTGAAAAATAAGGATTCCCTGTCCAACCTTGAGTGGAAAAATCCTGTATCAATGTTATATTTCATAAAATGTCTCTCATTGGTAAAATGTAATAATTTGATTATTTAAATT
Source organism: Loris lydekkerianus (assembly GCA_963574355.1). Taxonomy (NCBI): domain Eukaryota; kingdom Metazoa; phylum Chordata; class Mammalia; order Primates; family Lorisidae; genus Loris; species Loris lydekkerianus. The sequence continues at coordinate 2,890 of CAUYPK010105932.1, forward strand.
CTTGAAAAAACCGAGTCTTTGTCAAAAAAAAAAAAAAAAAAAAAGATTCTGGCCTTTTAAATCATCCAGTTATCAGTTTGGCAAGTGAATGGGTTAACTGTGATCTTGTTTTTTGGAAAAGTGAGTTTTTGGGAATGAGAGAAATTAGACAGAAAGAAAAATGACATTGTGTAAGGAAAGAATCTTGTGTGATAAATTATTCTAAAACAGAATGATTGTTTAAGAAAGTAAAATGCAGGGCAAAAGCAAAGAAGATTTAGAATGTTTGTAAATTATCTGTGGAGGTTGAATGAAGCTCATAAAAGAGATTTTCTGAAGAAGTTTATATGTGATCCAGTTGAGTCTGTTTTTACTTTAAAATATTTTGGTTTTTAATTTTGTTTGAACAAATGTTTTAAGCCTTTGATATTGGAAAAAACTTTTAAAATCAAAACTCTAAATTTGGAGCTTAGTGGTTGCGGTGCTGGCCACATGCACCAAGGCTGGCAGGTTCTTACCCTGAGAAAAACAAATTAGACTTATTGGTTTATTTAAAATGTATAGGAAACATTGTGGAATATGAAATGGTATTTAATTTTGTGTGGATTATGGTTACATGTATGTTCCAATATTATAAAACATTGATGTGTTCTACCATATAACAAATTGGTCTGTTGGATCAGCACCTGTAGCTCAAGTGGCTAAGGTGCCAGCCAAGTATACCAGAGCTGGTGGGTTTGAATCCAGCATGGGTCTGCCAAACAATAACAACTACACCAAAAAATGGCCAGGCATTGTGGCGGACACCTGTAATCTCAGCTACTTGTAAGGCTGAGGAAAGAGAATCACTTAAGTACAGGAGTTGGAGGTTGCTGTAAACTGTGATGCATGACACTCTACCCAAAGTGACAGCTTGAGGCTCTGCCTCAAAAAAAAAAAAAAAAAAAGACATTGGTCCGTCCTAACATATATTGTCAGTAATACTTTTGATTCATCTCAAAAAAAAAAAAAAAAGAAGAAGAAGAAAGAAAAAGGTTTTTGTAACTGACTGAGTCCAAAGTTTGTCCTAAAAAAAGAAAATAAATATTAAGAGAGGCCAATAAATTTTCTCAAATTAATTTTCCTAATATCTTTGGAAATTGAATACCTTCAGACTGAAAACAGACTTTTAGAACTTTTATTGGAAAGTTAACATGTCTATGAGTATTGCTAACTTAACTTCAGATAAAACAGATATCAGTTCTGTGGAACTGGGCTAATTTGTTATGACTTTTTGTTTGAAATATTGTTGATTCTTTCTACATTCTGCTTTCCAGAAGTCAAGAAAATCATTTTCTGTCTTTTGAGCTATTTGTAACTTTTTAAGCAATGTATGCGCTTATGAGCAGAATTTGAAACATGTATTTTTTTCTCTTTCCTTGATTTCTCCAGAATTTGAAAGCCATTTGTAAGTATTCTTAATTTCTGACAATACAGTTATTTGCATAAGTTTAATAAGAATCTGTTCTGTTCTATAGAACATAATGAAGGCACTGGTTATTTTAGCAAATATTATATTTCAGCTTTGGCTAGAATGGCATTTCCAGAGGTGTCCAGACTGCATTATGGAATTAAGGTTGACTTTATAAGACCAATTAAAAAAAAAAAGCCCTTTGAAAGACTGGCCAGATACCCATCAATGATATTTTCTGATCTGTGGTAAGTAATGAGGGTCCTTTACTGACAGGTCTGGGAATCAAAATGTGCTTGGGAACCTCAAGAGAAGAGGAATTTACCCAGTGCATAATGGTATCTAATGGCACAAATGAAACCTGAGCTCATGGAAGGCTTTCAAGTTTTAACGTGAGATTCCTTATGAAAGGTTCTAGCAAAGCCAATTTTAAAGGAAAGGAGGGCCTAGATACCTAATAATTATTCTTATTGCACTTTATGCAAATAATCAAACCCAGTATACTGAAAGTACAGTTTATTTTGGCAACTCAGTTAGTTCTGCTGTGATTTGTCCTTGGTGGAAAGGGAAATTAAAGAGAGAAAAATAGTTCACAATAAAAGGCTGTAGCCCCCCTGTATTAAATGCCAGAATTGTCTGTATTGTCAACTCATAAAATAAGTCATAACTATTTTAATAAACTGATCTGTTAAATAGGACTAAGGAACTGGCCAAATATATAATTATATTCAGTAATTATAATTGCCCTGAAGCCTTAAGAATCAACAAAGGTCACCTGTTGGTTATACTGAAAAATATTTGTGCAGTATTAAATATTATCTGCTGTGTCTGAATGTTTCCCAGAGAAATCATGGTTTAAGTTGTTCCATGGTTTAAGTTGTTACTCTGGATTAAATTTGACAATGAGATAGTTTTAATAACAGAAATAATGCAAATAATAGCTAAAGCTTTGGATATCACCTGGAAACTATACGTAACTTTGACAGAGTAAAGTACATGAACAGGGACATAAGAACAGGAATCCATAAACTCTGTCAACAAGCAAAGCTTAATTAGATACAGGCCTTTGCCACTGGTGTTGTTCAAAGAGGCCTCTGTCAATCCTCTGCAATTTAGCAGAGACTCCTAAAAGAACTGAAAGAGACTAAATTAAATAGACAAAAACCAAAGAAAGAGTAGCAAGAAAGATCTTCACTTGGGAAATTAATTGTGTTCTGTTTAGTCTTTTGTGTCTGTACATTTATTTTCTCTCTGGAGAATCAAGGAAATCAAGTCTAGATCCAGAATCAGAACCCATTCCCCTCTGAAACCAAAGTAGAAAGAATTTTACACCATCATCATGATCACACACATGGCAGAAAGGATGAGAAGAATCTTCACCTGGAGTCATCCACAGCTGGCTGAACAGAGCTTCACTGCCCCTTGGGAAATAAAGGTAACTTTTTTTCTTTCTTTTCTTTCTTTCTTTCTTTCTTTCTTTTTTTTTTTTTTGTAGAGACAAAGTCTCACTCTGTTGCCCTTGGTAGAGTGCTGTGGTGTCACACAGCTCACAGCAACCTTCAACTCCTGGGGTTAGGCGATTCCCTTGAGTCATCCTCCTGAGTAGCTGGGACTACAGGCCAACCCTCAATGCCCAGCTGTTATTTTTGTTGTTGCAGTTTGGCTGGGTCCGGGTTTGAACCCACCACCCTCGGCATATGGGGCTGCCGCCCTACCCCCTGAGCCACAGATGCCACCCAAGGTAACTTTTAAGACATCCAATATGCCTGCTTCAGCCACATACTGGAAGCTGGCTGGTCAACACAAGGCTGAAGCCTGAAGAAACTCCTCGAGGGACTTATCTTTGGGAAAGTGTGGGGGGATATCACACTGGGAAAAGCAAAAACTCGGATGTGTATGAGCCTGCCACCACAGTACTATTAAGGCCTGAGTAGCGAACACAAGAGGAGTCACAATCCCTAAAATCTAAGTGTTGAAAAGCAATGAATATCGGCACTTGTAGAAGCAATGTGATATTGAGACCCAAAATTAAAATATATTGAAGTCTCCAAAGGGAAAATAAGAGAAGATTCAAGACAGAGAAAAGGCTAGAAGGTAGTCATCGAATTGAAAACCTATTCAATTCATCCCCCTGGTTAACTACTGTCCTGTCCACTCTTGCAGAATCCCTCATCTTACTCCTCTTAGGACATATGTGAGAATGCAGTAAAAGTTTGATCAAAGATTTGAAGTTCCCCAAGATTAGGAGTAGAGAATGAGATGGTGAACTGGTGGGCCAGGGGTCCAGCTTACCCATTCCCCTTCCACAGAAAAAAAGGGGTGGGAGGGGAGGCTGAGCAGGGAACACACAGAATGAGGCCTTGAAGAACACACACAAGATAATGTCTTGCTGATTTCATGGTACACACATAGGCAGGATAAGGTCATGCTGACCCCATTGATGTTAAAAATGGTTTTGTATCTAGCTATTATTTTGCTTAACCAAGTAACCACAGTGCTGCACATGCCGGTTTTGGAGCATATGCCGATTGTGGAGTCCTGCGGCTTGCTTGCTGTGTCATTCAACCTATAAAAACTATGCAGTAACCCCGGTTGGGGCTGCTCTCTCCTGATCTCTCTGAGACTTTTGGAGACAGCTCGCCACCTGGTCTAAATATAGGCTCCTTATTGGTATTTTGAAGATTGTTTGTCTGGTGGTCTTTTCTCACCCCATAACAAGGTCTGTTGAGAGGTGTATGAGAGTATGTGGATGTGGATGTGCTGTGACTGAGAGAACTCAGAGGGTGGAGTTAGACCTTCCTTTACAGAACCTAGGGGGGTGTTGGTTTGATTCTATGGCTAAGTGGCAGTTCCAGTGAGAAATTGAGGCTTCCCAGGTTAAGAAATGGGTTGGAATTGTGTGCATGAGAGTGCTTGGAGAATGACTGAGATGAGTAACAATAGGTGAGGTTTCACCCCCATCCTTCACAGGGTGAAATGATTGTGTGAGTGTTCCCTTCTTCCCTGCTTCAACTTTGCCCCCTGGCTATTCTGAGAGAAACTGGAAGCTCCAGGTTTTCTGCTTTCTGCCTCAGACACAGATCTAGTCTGTAACAGCCACATGGTCATGTGAGAATTAGGGGAGAAATGAAAAAACACCAGAAAAGATACCTGTGTTGTGTTTTTGTTATTGGGATTTCTTCACAAAGTCCTTGGTTTTGAGGATTCGAGAATTAAACCCATGGTCCACAGATCAGTGATAAAATGGGATTTTGTTGGACAAAGGGGCATACAGAGAGAGTGGAGAGCATCAGAGCTACTGGCAGGGGGGAGGAAGCCCAAGTCAGAGGTCTCCTGAATGGGTCTTTGGTCTAGGGTAAATATTGGCCCTAAGAGATATTTTGGCCAGGACGTGGTAGATGTAAAAATACATCTACGAACTGAAAGGATGTTCTAGAAAATAAATGAAAGCAGTCCCTCACCTTGGGTAAGATTATTAGGTCTTTGCTACTGTTTTTGTCTGGTGAGGAGATTAGGGTATGTGCTCCCTAGTCAGAATGGAGCCAACCAAAATGTTTGCTTCTGCTTTGTTCATGATCTTGCTAGGGTTTTGAGGGTATGGCCTGCAACTTGTTTGTGCCTAGAGATGAAAGTATGAGTTCTGAGCTCACCTAAGCCTGAAAAATGGGGGTTCCCTGGGCAGACCTGAGTGGGAAAATGTTATATTGTGTATCACTGTTATATTTTACAAAATACCTCACATTTGTAAAATGTAATCATTTGGTTGCTTAAATTGTGGAAACTGAGACTATGTCAAAGAATAAGACTCTTGCCTTTTAAACCTTTTAATTATCAGTTTGGCTGAGTGAATGATTGACTTCATAGTGAACTGTGATCCTGTTCTATGGGAAGTGGGTTTGGGGGAATGAGAGAAATTATACAGAAAGGAAAATAGCATTGTGTAAGAAAAGAATCTTGCGTGATAAATTTTATCCAGAAACAGAATGGTTGCTTAAGAAAGAGAAATAAATGGGTTGGCACCCATAGTTCAGTGAGTGGGGCACCAGCCACATACATCAAAGCTGGTGGGTTTGAGCCCTTCCTGGGCCTGAAAGACACCTGTTTAAAAATTGAAAACCTTTGCTTCTCTACTTTTAATGTTCTTTACTAATAAGTTTGTTTCAAATACTCTTTAATTCTTTTCTTATAATATTCAAGAGGCTCTGAAGTATTCTCCTCCCCTACCTATATATTGTAGTTTTCTTTCTATTCTCTCCATCCAGTCTTCTCTTTTTCTCCCCCAAATTCAAACTGTAAATTTATGTACTACCAAAAAAATATATAAATATATGTATATAGACACATATATATTATGTTCTATGATAACGAAAATGTTTTCCTTGTGCCAATTTAAAATGGGAAAATGTGGATACTTAAGATTGCTATTGTGGATAAGCCTGCATATGATTTTAGCAAAGAAGGGGAATATGTACTGTTTAGATTCCATCTGGAAGCTTCATCAGTTCTATGTAGAATAAGATGAAGTACATGGGACCAGGAGTGGTAGCTCACACCTTCTAATCTTAGTATTCTATGAGACTGAGGTAGGTGAATTGCCTGCGACGAGTTTGAGTCCAGCCTAAGAAAGAGTGAGACCCATCTCTAAATAATTGCCAGGTGTTATGGTGGGTGCCTATAGTCTCAGCTACTGGGAAGGCTGACACAAGAAGATCGCTTGAGCCCAAGAATATGTGCTTGTTGTGAGGTATGGCACCAAAGCACTCTACACAGGGATACAAAGTGAGAACTTGTCTCAAAAAAAAAAAAAATGCAGTACATACACTTCTGTAGAAGATGGCATTAAAGGCCTAAAGTACATCATAATTCTGACAAATAAAATAATTTGAAAATACTTGCTTTTTAGTATGTTAAAAGACTATTTAAAGACACCCTTACAGATTACACAACATGACAGACATCTGTACCTTGAACTTTGCATAAAACTGTTTTTCTTTAAACTGTTTTTTTGTTTGTTTGTTTGTTTTGTTTTGTTTTTTTAGACAGATACTCACTTTGTTGCACTTGGTAGAATGCTGTGGCATCATACCTCACAGCAACTTCCAACTCTTGGGCTCAAGTGATTCTTGCCTCAGACTCCCAAAAAGATGAGAGTACAGGTGCCTGCTACAAGGCCTGGCTAGTTTTAGAGATGAGGTCTCACTTTGCCTCAGGCTCATCTCCAACTTGTGAGCTCAAGCGATACACCCACCTAGGCCTCCCAGAGTGCTAGGATTATAGGCATGAGCCACCGTGCCCAGTATTTTTGAACTAGTTTTTATCAGATTCTAATTTACTTCATTTGGCCAGTACTATCACAGCAGTGAAGTTGTGTCTGCACTTGTGAATCTTCATTTGCTACTAATTTATCCTAGTACAGTTGATGTTAATTTCATTCACTCAGTTACGGTTTTCTTGGACACGTATTCCATTTAGAGTTCAGTAGATTTTCTCTATTATAAACAAGTAGTTTGGGGAGATTTTTCAACTGATATGCATAAACCAAAACATTTTTTGTGAAGGTCTTCTTGCTTCTAAGATTCTCTTTTTATAAGGTAAAGACTCTCACCTTTATTTACTGCCTCAATAATCAACTGGGACAAATTCAGCATCTACAATTTACTGTATGTTTAACAAAATATTGTCATGGGACAGAATCACCATTGAGCTTGTTAGAAATTCCAAAATTCAAGCTTCCCCACATGTCTTCTGAATCAAAATCTACATTTGGACAAGATCTCCAGTTTATTGTTATACACATTAAAATATTAGAGGTACCATTTAACTCACCATGACATTTTTATATGAGAAATATACACCATATATACTATTTGATGAAAATAAGCCACAACAATCTAGATGCTCACATTCGTGGCCTTATTTTTGCACTGTGTCACACAAAAATACATAGTATCTACACTGGTTCTATAGATGTTATGCCATGCTATTTCCACAGTGTTGGAGAACACATGAGATAATTCATCTTGCCCATACACATCTTATTGCATAATCCCAGTCACTCATATAAATCAGAAACAGCTCTCTCCACTTTCTCACTTAACTGAAAGTGAAATTATCTCTCCTCATGTCTTCTTGGTAAATACATTTTATTTTATTTTTTTTCAGGAAATATTGATAATTGAAGATGTGTCTGTAGAAATCTCTTTGGGTGAGTTGGCCTGCTTGGACTCTGCTCAGCAGAATTTGTATTGAGATGTTATGTTAGAGAACTACAAAAACATGGTTATCCTTGGTGAGGATAACTAAAATACACAATTCCTAGTCTACACTAAGTGCTTTATATTCTTCCTTTGAGGAAAGTCTTTATGGAGTTTCTTCTTTGAATACATGAGTATATGTATGTACATAGCCATAAGGAAAATTTAAAGATTTATCAGTATAAGGAAGGAAATATTAGAGATGTTCTATCTTGATGTTAACCTTATTCTTTATTTAGCTGATATATATTTTTCACAAGATTAATATTAATTTCATATAGCTAGTGGCATAGAAATATTGTCTACAACTTTAGGTTCAATTTCTAGCACCAAATTTTCTTTCTTTCTTTCTTTCTTTCTTTCTTTCTTTCTTTCTTTCTTTCTTTCTTTCTTTCTTTCTTTCTTTTAGAGAGAGTCTCCCTTTGTTTCCCTCAGTAGAGTGCCATGGTGTTACGGCTCACAGAAAACTCAAAATCTTGGGCTTAAACAATCCTCATGCCTCTTCCTCCCAAGTAGCTAGGACTACAAGCACCCACCACAAGGCCTGGATTTTTTTGTTGTTGTTGTAGTTGTCATTGTTGTTTGGCATTCCCAGGCTGTTTGAACCCACCAGCCCTGGTATATGTGGCTCACACCCTAGCCCTTGAGCTACAGGTGCTGCCTCTCTAGCACAGCAGTTCTCAACCTGTGGGCAGAGATCCATTTTTAACAATGAAAATACATTGTGACATTAGGAAGGTTGAGAACCACTTCTCTAGCACCAAAGTTTATTTCAGCAGTACTGGGTAGTGGAACTAAAAATCTTTAAAGTTTAAATACTTTTTAAGTATTTTGAAGTTTGTGTAAAGAACTTCTGTTTATAGATTATTCCTTCAGTATTTCCTAATGTTCTGTTCTCTACTTTAGCAAGATACTAGATTGTTAATTAGAGAATCCCAAGAAGAGTCATATTTCTTTTTCTAATAAAACAGGTCTAACAGTCTCTAAGCCAGGCATCCTCAAACTGCGGCCCGCGGGCCACATGAAGCAGTGTGAATTGTAGTTGTTGCCGTTTTGTTTTTTACTTCAAAATAAGATATGTGCAGTGTGCATAGAAATCTGTTCATAGTTTCATTTTTGTTTTTTGTTTTTTTTACTGTAGTCCGGCCCTCCAATGGTCTGAGGGACAGTGAATTGGTCTCCTGTTTAAAAAGTTTGAGGACACCTGCTCTAAGCCACCACTCATCACCTCTCTGGAGAAAAGCAAAGAACCCTGGAAGGCAAAGACACAACAGACAGTATTCAAGCACCCAGGTAGGTTGGACTGAATGATGCAGATAACACTGGTCAGAGGTCCCAAGTTGAAAGTGGAAACCAAACAGCACAATGTGATTAGGAAAGCTTATCTCCAATAGAAATGATGTCTGAGAAGTGTAGTTTTCATTGGCAACTCAGTTCTTATTTTTATTTTAGTTTTATTTTTATTTTCTCCTTGTAACAGAATCTCACTCTCTTGCCTCAGATTGAAGTGCCATGTCATCAGCCTAGCACAGAGCAACCTCAACCTTCTGGTTTCAAGTGATTGTTCTAAGTCAGACCCCTAGGTAGGCAGTGGTACAGCCACAATACCTGGCTAATTGTTTTCCAATTTTTTTAGTAGAGATACGGTCTCGAATTCCTGACTTTAAGAAATTTTAATGCCTTGACTCCCTCAAGGTGCTACGTTTTCAGACGTGTGCCACCATGCCTGGCCATCTTGTTCATATATTTTTGAATGACTTTACTTTTCAGTGATATTTCTTTCAGGTAACAGTGAGATTCAACTAACTTTCTATAGTTTATAAACAACTGCAGTGTCTAACTGCTCTTCCTCTATTTTTTTTTTTTCTCGGAGATAGAGCCTCAAGCTTTTGCCCTGGGTACAGTGTTGTGGCATCATAGCTTAAAGCAACCTCCAAATCATTGGCTTAAGCCATTCTCTTGCCTCAGCCTCCCAAGTGGCTGGGACTACAGGCGCCCACCACAACACCCAGCTACATTTAGGTTGTAGTTGTCATTGTTGTTTTGTAAGCCCCAGCTGGATTCAAACCCACCAGCTCTGGTGTATGTAGCTGGCACCTTAGCAGCTTGAGCTATAGGTGCCGAGATTCTTCCTTTGCTTTTAAGGTCATAAAAATATTTGTGTGTTTTTGAGAATGCCTGTGAAATTTTCTTTTGAATTCTTTTTAGGCCAAGTGTGGTTGCACACACCTGTAATACTAATAGTCTGTGATGGCTTGGTGTCCATGGCACAGTGGTTACAGCACCAGCCTCATACACTGAGGGTGGCATGGGACACTAGGAACCCGGTCTGGTACACCTAATAGTCTGTGAGGCAAATGTGGGAGTATTTCTTTAGCTCAGGCAGACAAGACCAGCCAGAACAAGAGTAGGACTCTTTTTTCTACTAAAAATAGAAAAATTAGTTGGGTGTGGTGGCTCTTACCTATAATTTTAGCACTTTGAGAGGCTGGAATGGGTGGATGACTTGAGCTCAGTAGTTTGATATCAGCAAGTTCAAGACCTTATCTCTACTAAAAATAGAAAAAGCTATCTGGGCATTTTGACAGACACTTGTAATCCCAGCTACTTGGCAGAGGCAAGAGGAGTGCTCAAGCCTAGGAGTTTGAACATGTTGTGAGCTGTGATGCCTTGACACTCTATCCAGAAAAAAAATGAGTGAAACTCTGTCCCTAAATAATAAAAATAGACTAAGGTCAAAATTCAATTAAATTTATGTGAGAATTAGTCACTATTTTTTTTTTCCTTTTCTATTCTGGTGGCTGACTGTATTTCCAGCTTCTCAGGAGGCTGAAAGAGGAGGATGGCTTGAACTCAAGAGTTTGAGGTTACTGTGAGTTAGCTGATACTATAGCACTCTAGTCTGAGCATCAAATGAGACTGTGTTTCAAAAAATAATTTCTCTTTTCTTTAGCATTATCTCCAGAATGTGTGAGTGAACAAGTGATGCTACTATTTGGTTTAGAAATCCCAGGAATACCTCCAATGGAAGTATGTTTTCTTCTTTATAGTTTTTTTTTATGCTATGAAGTTCTCAAATCAGATTCTGTAAAAGCGAAGTTAATGAATTTATCAGAACACTAATAATCTCCCCCCAAAATGAGAACATGTAATGGTATTTAATTTCATCATTTTGTTTTTATATTAACTGTAATAAATTAATTTCTATATGCTCTACATTCCCAGCTTTAATATGGTTAAAGATATCCACTCCATACATTTCTTAAATATACACTGTCACTTGGCAGTTTAGAGTATTTCTGAGCATGTATTAAACTCCCTACTGTTTCAAAGTAACTCCTGTAATCAAAATATTAAAATATGCTTAAAATATGCTTATTAGGCTGCAGGAAGAATGGTGACTAAAGACCTCATTCTTGGGAAGAGAAAGCACCCCCAGAAAAGGAAGAAAATTAAAAAGTAAGCTGCGTGTGTTAAAACAAGGAAAAGTCAGCTAATTTACATTTAAGCTAGTCATTGCTATTAAGGTTCCTGCCTTTTTTGAAGTTTTAGCTGATTGAGGATACAGTGTACAAATACTCCTGCTGGGTCTGAGGAAAAATTACCATAGAACAGACTATGGCAAAAACCTAGAAAGATACCTTAACTGTGTCATTCCTGCCTGGCACACAGGCAAAGCAGATATCCATTGTGGAGATTTGTATTTGCCTGGGGCAGAGATCAAGGGAGTAGCTGAAGCCCTGAGATATGGGCAGAAGAGCTTACACTCTTTATGCCAGAGGAAGATCTTCTGGGGTGGTCATGGGAGGAAAATTCCTCCTCCCATTGATTCCTCAGAGATTAACACCTGTGGTGTTTTACACCACAGGGAACTAGTGGAGTTTTACATCTCCCTAGAAATCTGTGTATGTGATGTCAAGTGGAAGGTGCTCCCAAAAAAAAGGCTCAGATTTCAGATTTCTCAAGGCTAGTCAAACTCTTAGATAACAATAGGAACTAATATGCTCACTCAGAGAAACTGCCTAAATCCTTGCTCCCTCTCTCATCTTACTCTCTGGGCAAATAGACTTCAGTAAATGCAAAGTGGAGCTAATACTCTGGGCTACTAGCAGAATCCCACAAACAGGCAATGGACCCCAATGTTCCCACCTTTAATTCTATTATGTGTCTCATGTCTTTCTTTGCCCTCATCTCTAACTTTATATTTCTTCAGTTGGTCGCCACCAGTTCCAAAGGTCTTAGCAGACTCTTCCCCTGGGGTGGGACCCTGACACAGTGGCTCAAACCCGTAAGCCTAGCACTCTGTGAGACCAAAGCAGGGGTATAGCCTGAGCTCAACAATTCAAGACTAGCTTGAGCAGCAGTGACATCTCATTCTTTTTTTTTTTTTTTTCTTGTGTCTTCTTTCTTTTATTATTTTTATTTTTTTTTTTATGGCATTGAAGTTCCAATGTAAATGTCCAGTATTTTATTCAATTTTGGTATAATTAACAACATTTACATCTAAGATGAAGACTTCATCAGTTTTCACAGATGTGAATAATTAGATAAATTTAAGCTTCCTGTACCATATGATACTACCTCTCATCTTTCTAAGAATAGTAAGAGACCTTCATTGAATCACGTGCTAGATATTTCAGCTGAATTTGGCTTTTTTCCTCGTTCTTGGTTGGTAGATTCTCTCACAGAGCCTTTTTTCTTCCTAGTTCCTTTAACATAAACTTAAACCAATATTCAGTTATTAGCTACATTCTCCCTTTGCATGACTGAGCATTTCCAACTATTATCAAATTTTAACTACCATATATGCAGTAATGATTTTCAAATATTAATCTCAAGCCCTGAATATTCTCCTTAAGTCTAGACTCACTCAGCGATCAGCTGAACACTTTACTTATGTATCTAGCGATCATAAACCTTATCACAAACCTTTCCAAACCTCAGTACACTTTACTAACCACCCTAACTTTTCCCACCTACTACATTCTATTGTGTCTATTTCCCACTGTCAAAGCAAACTGTAAATTTCTCATCCTGCATTTTACATATGCATGCAGTTAGCAAACAATTCCTTCTGGGCTACTTTGATCTGCATCTCTTTTTTTTTTTTATTAAATCATAGCTGCATACATTGGTATGATCATGGGGCATCATACACTAGCTTCACAGACCATTTGACACATTTTCATCACAATAGTCAACATAGCCTTCCTGGCATTTTCCCAGTTACCGTGCCAAGACATTTACATTCCACATTTACTAAGTTTCACATATACCTTTGTTAGATGCCCCACAGGTGTGATTCCACCAGTACCCCTCCCTCCACCCACCTTCCTTCTCCCTCCACTCCCTTTCCCCCTTCCTCCTATTCTTAGGTTATAACTGGGTTATAGCTTTCATGTAAAAACCATAAATTAGTTTCATAGTAGGGCAGAGTATATTTGGTACTTTTTCTTCCATTCTTGAGATACTTTACTAAGAAGGATATGTTCCAACTCCATCCATGTAAACAAGAAAGAGGTAAAGTCTCCATCTTTCTTTAAGGCTGCATAGTATTCCGTGGTGTACATATACCACAATTTATTAATCCATTCGTGTATCGATGGACACTTGGGCTTTTTCCATGACTTAGCAATTATGAATAGGGCTGCAATAAACATTCTGGTACAAATATCTTTGTTATAATGTGATTTTTGGTCTTCTGGGTATATACCTAGTAGAGGAATTGTAGGATTGAATGGCAGGTCTATTTTTAGATCTCTAAGTGTTCTCCATATATCTTTCCAAAAGGAATGTATTAATTTGCATTCCCACCAGAAGTACAGAAGTGTTCCCTTTTCTCCACATCCATGCCAAAATCTCTGGTATTGAGATTTTGTGATATAG
>CAUYPK010105933.1:0-31517 GCA_963574355.1 Loris lydekkerianus
AGAGGTCCCTCCTCAGAAGCAGCATAACAAAATCCAAACTTGGCAAAGAGCCACAGTATACAAAATAATGATAAGAGGCAAAGAGCCGAAATTCATTTTGGCCGGGAGCCGCATGCGGCTCTAGCCGCGTGTTCGCCACCCCCGCCATAGGTGTGGGGACTGCTAACCGATGATATATTATACATTCTCTCCCACTGTGGTGGTTTTTCTCTCCTGCTCTTTAATGAGAGACCAATGATGTTAAATCCCTTTCCCAGTCCCTATTGCCAAAGTATTTCTCACAGGTGCCTCCTACAGTATATTGCCTTTTCAATGTACCAAAAATAATAATCTCTATTTATAAATACTTTATATAGATTTAAAAATAATTTTCACAATAGATCTTAAGGAAGTATTCATTACAACATTATCAATATTTTCCATAAGGATTTTTTTTTTAACTTTTCATTCTGGACATAATAGAGGATTTAGCAAACTATTCATGTGATTAAAAATATTCACAGCATGGGTGGTGCCTGTGGCTCAAAGAAGTAGGGTACCAGCCCCATATGCCAGAGGTGGTGAGTTCAAACTCAGCCCTGGCCAAAAAAAAAAAAAAAAAAAATATATATATATATATATACACAAAAATATATATATACAGCATTTTTATTCAGATAATTGAGCCCAATTACTATTTTGACTTGAATGATCTAGATAATTTTTTTTTTTTTTTTTTATCTAGTTACAATTGAATTATATGAACCAATTCAAGAGACCTTGTAGGAGGGAGTCAGGTATGAATATTTCAGCCTTCTCCTTCCACCTTCTGATCTCCCACTGGTACTCTCCACTGGCCAAACAAACAAGAAGGCAGAAGGAAAGGAAGCCACTCAGGTTCTCTTCCTGGGCCACAGAACAGAATGTATAAGGCTGGCAGAGTCCGGGCAGGGGTCCTCAAACTGTGGCCCGCAGGCCACATGGGGCTGTGTGATTGTATTTGTTCCAGTTTTGTTTTTTTACTTCAAAATAAGGTATGTACAGTGTGCACAGGAATTGGTTCATAGTCTAGCCCTCCAACAGTCTGAGGGACAGTGAACTGGCCCCCTGTTTAAAAAGTTTGAGGATGCCTGATAGAGTATTGTGAATGTTTAGTGCTTGCTTTATTGCTGCAAAATAAATGACCACGAATTTAGTGGTTTTGAAGAACAGATGTATTAACTTAGTATTTAATTCAGAAGTCTGAGCAGACTTGAAGTGGGTTTTGCTTGTTTAAAGACTCAAAAGGCTAAAACAAAGACATTGGCAAAACTGGATGAGGGTTGGGGAAGAATCTGCTTCTACATTTATTCAGCTTGTTGCAGGAATTTATCCTTGGTTTTTAAGATGCAGGTCCTTATTTCCTCACCTCGTGGCTCCCTTCATTTCAAGCCAACAGTGGTGGTTCAGTTACTTCTCACAATTCAAATTTCCCTGACTTTTCAATTTTTCCTGTCATTGTAGTAAATTTTGAAATGAGGTGCTGTTAGTCACACAACTTTGTTCTTAAGTTTCAAGATTCTTTTGGCTATTCTTCATTTCTTGGAATTTTATGTGAATTTTAGGATGGGATTTTCCATTTCTGCAAAAGAAAAAAATAGTTGGAATTCTGATAAGGATTGTATTGAGTCCATATGTTGCTTTGAGCAATGTTGTCACTAAACAAAATTAAGTATTACAATTTATAAATATGGGATGTCTTTTATTTTATTAGGTCCCCTTTAATTTAACAATATTTTTCCTTAAATTATTTCTAAATATTTAACTTTTGAACCTATTGCAAATGAAATTTTGTTAATTTTCTTCATGATTATTCATTGCTAATGCATATAAATATAATTTTGAGTGTTGTTATTACATCCTGCAACTTTCATGAATTTATTAACTCCAACATCTTATTTTCATAGAGTCTCTAGGGTTTTCAAGATATAAAATCAGCTGTGTAAAGAGATAGTTTTACTTATTATTAATATTTATTTTAATGCCTTTTATTTATTTGTCTTGCCTACTTGCTCTGGCTAAAATTTCTAGAACAATGTTGAATAGAAGTGACAAAAGTGGATATACTTAACCTTATTTCTGATTTCAGGGAGAAAAATTTTTAGCCTTTCATTATTGTGTATGATGTTAGATGTGGGTTTTTCACATATGCCCTTCTGCTGAGGAAGTTCCTTCCCTTTTTATAAGCTGGGATATATATATATATAAAAGCATGCTTGATTTTCTCAAATGCTTTTTAGCTGTTTTTTTTTTTTAATGTCAAACCACTCTTGTACTCCTAGTATAAATCCAACTTGGTCATAGTGAATAATCCTGTATTATTTTATTGGATTTGGTTTGCTAGTACAGAATTTTGCCAAGTGTTTTTGCACCTATATCCTTAAGAAATAATGGCATGTTTTTTTGTTTGTTTTTTGCTAGCGTCTTTGTCTAACTTTGGTGTCAGGCTAATGCTAGAGTTCCAGATTGCATTAAGAAGTATTTTTTGTCTCTTTTTCTATATTTTGGAATAGTTTGTGAAACATTGCTATAATTAATCTTTAAACATTGTTAGGATTTACCAGTAAAGCTACCTGGTCCTGGATTTTTCTTTTTTGGTAGATTTTGAATTACTGATTGAAACTCATTTTTTGCTATAGTTTTGCTGTGATTTTTTGTTTGTTTCTTCTTCAGTCAATAAAAATGATTTGTGTTTCTAGTATTTTGTCCGATTCATCTAGGTTGTATAATTTGTTGGCATACAATTATTCAGGTGCCTGCTCAGGTATGCTGCTGATCTCTCTGGTGAATTTCTCATTTCAATTACAGCCAAGCTTCAGTATCCACTGGGGATGGGTTTTAGGAACCCCACAGAATTTCTGCCCTGTGTGGGTTCTGAAATTGAGGACACAGAGAGGAACAGCTTGCATCAGTCCTGCAGACAGCCCTAGATATCCTATAATAAAAACAATAATTAGTGAATAAGATGGTGCTGTGCTCCCCCAGGTTTAGGCACTGGGTTCTCACCCTAGAAACAGGGTTACTTTTTCAAGACTGCCTCCTACTTCAGGAGGGGACAGGGAATACACAAAAATGTCATAAAGATTTTCTTCCATTTTTCAATTGGACATTTTTTGATTCATTGGTAATTTGTGGTTGTAACGTTTGATTTTTATCCAGAGTTTTGAGAAACTTGTTTCAGTTTCTGACATCTTGATGTTACTCTGGACTGAAAATGAGACCTTGGTGCTGCTTAAACTGCCATTTTACTGATGTTCATTATTATTATTTTCATCACAGTATCACTGATTACAATCTCCATGGGACTCCCTGTCCATTGATCCCTCTAGTTTTGCTCCTATCCAATAGCTCAGTATTGTCTCTACTTCCCTCATTACCCAGATTAGGTTCCATTGTGCATCACTTTGCTCTAATATCCTGAATTCTCCTGCTTTATTCTCATTTAATTAAATACATTGTACTTTTATCCTTGCTGCTCTGACAAATGCCTAACTCTGGATAAAACCAGGTAATTACTTTATCCTTTCCAAATGTGGATCCTGACTCTGACCACAGTACCACCTATCTGTCTGGAACTGCTATTAATTCCTGGTCACTAAGCTAAGCTGACTCACCACTGCTGTTCTGTCTTCCCGTGTTTCTCTAGTCAGCTTGTATTCTCATTCTTCGTCTTTTACATGTTTTCTTAATACATTCATATCTTCATCTTGTTCTCATCAGGTTACTTTTTCTGAGTAGTTGTTGCCACCAGTCAGCAAGCCATTCACTTTTGGACGTTAAATCTACAAATCAAACTACATCTGTACCTATCAGGTACTTTCCTGTTAATGAAATCACAGAGGTTTACCTTTATCTCCAGCTCAATTTTCTACATCTGTGTCCCTTCTCTTAGTGATTCTGATTCTGTGGTATTATAAATTATGCATTTGGTGTGTTAAAGCTATCTTATACTAGTTTCCAGTAACTACCTGGTAGATATATATATCAAATCTGTTTGTGATAATTGTCTATGGTGGGGATATTTAGCCAGTATATATCATGAAATGCTTCAAATATAGGCTCTTATTTTAAACTTTCATGTAGCCAAATGTTAAACATTTGTCAACACATGACTGCTCATATTCTACCAGTCCATTAAGTTTTATTCCAATGAACATTTTAAAATGTGTGTCTCTTCCTACTTAAAAAATGGAAATAAATCTACTTGCAAAGGCTCATATTTCTTTCAATTGGGTTATATTCCCTCTATTTGAAGTCAAAAGTCTACAGTAAATTAACTTATAACACAGTATATAATACAGTGAGGGTGATAAATATGTTTGAATCAACATTATTTGGGCCAGTAAATTATATATTTTAGTTTATTAATAATTAAAATATAAATTCATTTGGCAATAGGATTAAAAGCCTTATGAATGCCATTATTCTTTTATTAATGATAATTGGAGAAACAGTAAAAAAAAATCAGATGTAACCATCATTTCACTCATATAATTTTTAATATGAAACATTGGAAGTAGTATAGAAGTCAAACTAAAGGGAAAATTTTAAATAAATAATGCTGTAATCATGCAATATCTGAGTAAATAGTTAATGAGAATGAATGAGTAATAACTTTAAGTTCTAAGAAAAAAAAGATAGGAAGTTTGTTAAAGACCCAGAGAGGTAAGAAAATAACAAATTATAAGGGGGATAAAAAAAATCACATACTTGCTCTAACAACAAAGGGATATTATTATATTCAATTAATATAGCATTATTAAGCTACCCGATGGATTCGGTGTGGTAAAAGAAATATAAGATACCATGTTACAAAGGGAATTAAACTAATACTTTTATTGAATTAATTTTTTACTTTCCTCTTAATGCTCTGTTAACTTGGCTAAAGAACATCATGAAATTACAAAATATTCTATAGCAAAGTTCATAATAATATCAATAATTTATGCTAAGCAGCCTTAAAAGATTAAGGAAAAATCTAATTAATTTTCCAGTTGGGACATGATATAGAAATGAGCATCTACTTGTTAATTCAATTTATGTAGGCCCTGGGTTTGTAATTACTTTTAAATAACTATGTTATTTGTTTTCATTAACTCAAATTGATCAATAAATATACTATCAGGATATTCTCTAGGAAAATCTCTAAATACACAGATAAATACAAGGGTGAACTTGATGGAAACATTGCAAATATTTCTGTTCTTAAATAATCATAAAGCATTTGGTATTTTCAAATTACTCTTGTTCCAGATGACATTCTAATTAATTTATTTTACTACATGGGAAAGGATAACACATTGAAAGACTAATGAAGCCATTAGTTATTTCCTTTGAACTTTTAAATAGTATCGTTGAAATTACTTAAAAACTTGTTTCAAATATGATTGAATTTCAAAGGCTTAGAATGAAGAGTATATAATCTTAATAATCATTTCTTATTCAGTAATAATTTTATATAGATTATATAAAATTTATTATATATAATGTTTTGGATATATTAGATTAAATAAAATATATTATTAAATTAATTTCATCTGGTTCTTTCTAATTTTCTTCAAGTGACTACAAGAATATTAAAATTTACATATATAGCTTGCAATTATAGCTCTCATATCTCTATTACACAGCACTTGTGTATATAGTAAAGTCATTTCATTGCTCTAAGAATACACTACCATTCCTAATACAAGCAGTACTCACTTATCATAATTTCTGATAGCATGGATTTCAGTTGCCATGGTTATTTAAATAATACTAGCTCCCAAACAATACAATCCAAATTCTATTTACCATAGTATTATTGTGAGTTATTTTACAAATTTTGCTACTAATTTCATTCCACAAATAACTATGTATATAACAGATACCCATCGTGGTCGCTGGCCAATCACATCACTTCTTGCACAGTCTCTCAGTGATTGGTCACCATACTTCTGTTATTCTGCTCACAGACAACAAGGTATGTAGTTGTGTTGTCTTCTTGTCACTAACAACAATAACTCAGGTGACACTCTACAAAATGGATAATTTAAAGAAAATAAAGATGGAAATAAGAGTCAAGAGATAAAAATGATAATGATGGAATTGAAATTTGAATTAAATGTACATGGAGTCTGAGATGGAGTCAGAGGAATCTAAAAAAGGTGGATTTGCAGGTACAAGTGAAGACAGTGATTGTGGCAAAAAGGATGAAGAGGAAATGATGCTGTCTAAAACTTTACATTAATGAAAATTTCCAAGCTATTTTACACATTGAAAATACAAAAAAGGATACAAGGTTGGAAGCTGATGCAAACTTTGAAAGGAGTATGACAACCTGCTTAAGTACAGAAAAGATGCTTGCTCTGTATCCTAAGTTATGAGATGAGGCAAGGCAAACACTATGGATTAGTTTTTTTAACAAAGAAATAAAATAATTCTAAATGTTTCTATTGTTTTAAATTATCCTATACTTAACACTCCATTTATTATTTTTTATGTCCCTATACATTTATACCTGCGGGTAAACTTTCTTAATATCATGACTAAAATCTAAGAGTTTTCAGAACCACAAAGATACCTCCCATTGCTTTTTAAGAGACATTTGCATGAACCTAGTTGGAGTGGTCATTTTTATAGAAACGCCCAGTGATGCAGAGGGAGGGCTACTTGCAGTATGATCAGAGAGAAATATCTTTCAAAGTTCTCAGGTTATTGTTTAATGGAATGAAAACATCTTCAATTCTTACTGTAAAGTAAGCGATCAGATTCCTGGGATTGTTTCTCATACACTAGCCAATAGTTGTCAAAGGCATCATGGCAGAGCACAGGTCAATACAAAAAGCAGTTCTGTGGTGAGACAATACAGTGAGATCTAGAAGGTAGCTCGGTAGCTCAATGATGGTTTCTTTTAATCCTATGATAAAGTTTTGAAAATAGACTATTGATACTTAAAATAACTATCTTTGTTGAACCTTAAAAAGGGAGCTGCAGGGAGTTTGGGGTCAGTCTAAGAGAAATACTTTTAGTGAGCATGGTCTGTATCATTAGTTAAGTTCAGAGGGCTTTATATTTTACTAAAGAGAAGAATAATATGATTATTAAATTAGATTGGCTATTAAATCTTCTAGAAGAGTATTTATTTAAAGTATTTTTAAAGGTAACCATATTTTGAGAAAAACCTACTTTTCACTTCTGTTTTTCTTTCTTGATGTGAAAGTCTGGCTCAGCCACATCAGATTTAGTATCAAGACCACGAAGCAGATCTTTGAGCACTATTCCTCTTTACCTCGCTTGTTTCTTCTTTTGGACTCTGGCAAATATTCCTTAGTATTGGTAAAACTGAGCAGTATGGAGTATTGATTGGTTTTAATCTACTTTTTTTTGCCCATAGATAATTATTGTACCACAATCTATGGTAGATTGTATCTGAAAGTTATACTTTGTCTTCACATTAATTCTTCACTGTATCTTCCCTTGTATTCTCTATGGCAAGTTTTCCATTTTTAATATTTCAGTATGGATTTACGCATAGACTCTTCACAGGGACAGTGTGAGATACTACAGGTGTTTTTATTTCCCTTTGACAAACTAAGACCACAAGGAGTTAGATAACTTGCCTAAATTGACATATATAATTTTAAACTAGGTGCATTTCTTCATATCCCTGTTTCTGAAGTCCATGAGGGTGCCCTTGGCAGGCTTCCAACCGTTAGGAGCACAACTAACTAAGACTCTCTTAGCTGCTGTCTCTGAAATGCATCAGAGGAGTGTAAAGGAAGGCTTATTCCCTCGAAACATAGGATTCCTCAGAATAGCTGACTTTAGTTTGAGGACTCCCCAGAGGCTGTGTTTAATCTTCCCTGGAATTTCTGTCAGTCTAGGATGCTTTAAGTCACCCTTCCTGCCCTCTGCTAACCCCAGGTCTGATGCACTCCCAGCCTTTCCAACCCCTGCTCCATTTTCTTTCCCACATGCATTTTCACTAGTAAAATTAGGTCAGGGAGAGTTTCAGAAAGGGAGCTACTGCTTACTTTCAGAAAGGCAGGAAATGCAGACAAAGATATTTGATGTCGGTGATTATAGCTTCCTATGTTAGCAAAATATAGCATTTGCAATAGATCACAGGCAAGTCACTGCATTTCTAACACACTCTCTCTATCCCTGCATCTACCTGCCAATGCTAGAGAACAACTTCTTTCCCTTTTCAAATTTAAGAGTGCCTCTCATTGGTATAACTACATGAGAACCCTGCATACAAGGAAGCCTGGGAAATGTGTTCCAGTCCTTGCCATGTAGGGAAGACACAGAAGTTGGGTTGGTGCTAAGGATGTACAAATGGCATATTCACTTACGTATTAAACCATTAAGGGGGAAGCAAGCCTTTCTTAAGATAAAATTTTGTTACCTAGCCATTTTAGTGAACCCATTTAATTTCTTCCTTATCAATTTTATTGTGTATTTTACTCTTGGGATTACCTTAGGATAAGACACAGAAATTCTTAAAATATGATCAATCAGAGGATAACATCACCTCCTCTGTCATCCAGGTGTTTATCATAATAGTGTGATAAGCATACAATAAGAAATACATACTTAGTTTGTGCCCGAGTTCCTGAGGCAGAGCTCCTATTATACCAGGTTCAAATCAGCCTATTTGTGCTAACTCTGACCCCGCTGACCAGATGGGGGGAGATTTTCACAGTGACTCAATGGCCAATAGATGCTTTCAAATTCATGGTTTATTGTGAGCCTTTCATATATCAACAACCATGAAAAAATGTTCAACACTTACAGGCAATAATAAGATAAAGGGGGAATGAACCATAGTGAGGAGCTTAAGGAAAAGAATGGTATGCAGAAAAGCCAGACAGGTACAGATGTCCCTCAAAATGCTGACCAGCAGAGAAGGATTGCTGCTTTTCTCCCAGCAAAGCTTCTGGGTAGGTCACTGCTCTAGGCGCAAACAGACCTCAGAGTTCTCCTGGGAAGAGATTCTGCAGGTTACCTTGGCCATGGTCAGTTTCCCTGCTGTTTTCACCGTCCTCTTCAGGGGTGCTGCCTATCATCTCAGCTGCCTTTGGCTTCACATTTTTGTCATTTCTTGCTGGTGCCTGGCCATCACAGGTATTATCACCTCAGTCCACCATACACACACCATCACTTTGAAGAGTAATTTCCCTTGACACAGTCTTTTGTAAATGACTTCACAAAGCATTATTATATATCAGCTTCTAAAAGCCTTGAAGATGGGTGTGTTAGGAGGATATTTTGTCCTAATATTTATCTTTGACCTTGGTTCCTCATACAGAGTTCCTCAGACGTTTGTAATTTCCTGAGTTACAGAAACATCTGACAAGGGCTCCTAAATCCCTTGCAATTTCCTGAAGGATAGGAACATCTTTTGTTCTAATGAGGCCAGTTTGGCCGGGGCTCCTGGAAGTCTCACGATGCGGACAGGTTGCCAGGGGAATAAGCCAAGCCATAGAAGAATGGAAATTTGTCTCACCCCTGAACACAGGGAGAGGAGCTGAGGGTTGAGTTGGTAACCAGCAGCCAATGACTTAATCAATCATGTGGGCAAAATGAAGCCTCCATAAAAAATGAAAAGGTAAAGAATTTCTAGATGGCTGAACATAACGCGTAGGCTTTCCTGGAGGGTGGCATGTCCAGAGAGGGCATGGAAGCGCCACGTTCCTTCCCACATACCTGCCTTGTGCATCTTTTCCATTTGGCTGTTCATATGTATTATTTATAATATTCTTTATAATAAATGGGTAAATGTAAACAAAGTGTTTCCCTGAGTTCCATAAGACTCTGACAACTTAAAGCTGAGGAGGGGGCCTTGGGAACCATATTTCATAGCACTGGGGTCTTTCATCTGAAGTGGGGTCTCTGTGGGACTGAGTCTTAACTAATGAGATCTGAGAATATCTCCAGGTAAATAAGACCGTAGTTAAGTGGAATTTTAAGAACCCATCTGGTACTTGCTGGAGAATTGGTTGAGGTGTGGGAAAAAAGAAAGAAAAGCCCATATCTGATATCAGAAATATTCTTGAGTGTTGCATTGAGTGTATAAGAATAGGAAAGGGTAGTTTTTTCTGACACATTTATCTTTCAATCATTCATATACATGCTTTTCTAGCTTCTGAATGCTTTGCCATTGACTACTGTGCTAAGATGGAGGAGTAAACAGGGTTAGAGAGAGAAAACAGTGTCTCTGATTATCAATTTCAGAGCAAGAGGCCTTTATTTTTTGAAATTTTCTTTGTATTTTCTAATCTTTTCTGGGAGTATGAAATGGTGGAAATAAATACTTAAATATTTAATCTTCTACTGATAGCTTAGTCACTTCAAAGAAAAAAAAATGAGTGTGGTCCTGGCCTTTAAAGCCAAGATATGTTACATTTTCTCTTTTGATAAAATCCTCAGTGTGACTCTCCTGTTAAAAGATTAATTTAATTATTGAACATCAACCACCTTCAAGTTGTTATTCTAGACTCTAGAAATAGAGTAGTAAGACAAAAACATCCCCTCTCCTAAAGAAATTTCAAGGTACCTAAGGGAGCATCCTGGCCAAAGAAGCAGCAAACGCAAACACCCTAATGCTAATGTCCTGGCAGAGAAGGCCAGGACCTGGTCCAGGAATATCAAAGGTCATTGTAGCTGGAGCATAAAGGAACAAGGGAGAAGTAAGAGACTTACAAAAGATGAATTTGAAAAATAAGCCAGAGACTGTATTAGGGTTCTGTAGCCATGTTGAGCGTGTGAGTTTGCATTTTTTCCAAAGAGCAAGTATACATCATAGTAGCAATGAAAACACAATGCTGCATGCTCTGATCTGCATTTTGAAATAAAGTGTAGGACTAATACAAATCAACCATATTTCATCTAACTTTTATTCTATGTAATCATTACATCTGGAAACACATTAATTTGTCATTATCTGTAAAACAATACAATGGACATTTTATAATGAGTTTTCACTGCATTATTTCTACTAATAAATATAAACTTTTATATATAAACATGTTAAAAATCTGACAGTTAATTTTTTTTCTTATTTCTAAAACAGTATGCCAAAATTAGAAGGCTAGACCAATAAAGAGAGTTTAAAGGTTGCTTGTACACTGCTTAAATATTAAAGATTTATTGATTACTTGTCATAGAAGTCTCAACAGAGATCCAGGCTGAGATGAGTCCTATACGAATAATTTTGGTAACAAAAAATTGCAAAGAAATGATAAGTAGAGAAAAGGGAAATTGTAATAGTGGAAAAGAAAGGGGTTATGCCTTATGTGAAGCAATCTATCTGATAATATTACAGAGCTTAACACAGGAAATTACTTGTATTAACTTGCTGCAGCATTCCCTTGAGAGAGAAAAATGTAAACTTTATTTTCAGCCTCACAGTTCTCATAATGAAAGGACCTGTTTTTGCCCTATAAAGTGACCCCAACCCAGAGCATGAGGAGACAAACTCTTCCAAAAGCCTATGTGCCAGCAATTAGAGCAAAGAACTAAGGGTCATGAACGTTGGTCCCTGTCCTCTGCACTGGACGGCACTCCTGTTTAACCTCCGGCAAAACAGTCCATCTCACTGTACTTACGTCCACTCAGCAATACAGTTCCTATACTGTAATTGTTTATCTCTAGGACATTCTGCAGAAGGAATATTTAATACATAAAAAGTTTTGAGTTCTTCCAGGGTAACTTAAATAACACATAATATTAAAATCAGAGGATCATCTTTTGTTGAAGATTAGAGTTTAAGAAAAAAAGTTTCCAGGCAGACACCTGTGATCTGCCATGCTGTGATTACAGAAGCATTTTCTGCCTGAGCTGAATAACACTTCCGTTTAAAGACTTAATTTTCACACTTCCTTTTCCTGTACTCCTTGAGAAATATGTTTTAATTCATTTAATCAGTCAGAATTGTTCAACATCTCCTTTGTGGAGGGCAATTTGTTTTCATCATCGAGTTGTGTGCAGAGTAATGTAAAATTAAGAGCTTGGTTTGTGAGAGTGCCAGTATATACATTATCAGAGTCATTTATTTATAAATTTAATAGTTTCTCTTCTACAACTTGTTTTTTCTTTCTACAATAATTTCCATTAAAAATGATGAAATGTTGTGTGATAGAGATAATTTTATGAGAAATAGTAAATAGCTTATACAAATTGCATTTTGATAAGGAACAAGGATAAAATTCTACTTGAATAGTTTCATTTACTTTAAAAACGAGAAGAGCAGAGAGAGGGAAGGAGGGAGGGGGTGGGGCCTTGGTGTGTGTCACATCTTTTGAGGGCAAGACACAATTGTAAGAGGGACTTTACATGACAAATGCAATCAGTGTAACCTGGTTTCTTGTACCCTCAATGAATCTGCTCCCCCCCCAAAAAATAAACAATTATATACAGTTCATAAGCTACCTTTACTACTTACCATTGCATGCATTAAGCATAAGTTCACATTCTTTTTTCAAATTTGTACCTTCCCATTCCAGTATTATGTATGATCCCATTCAGTATCTACAAGATAAGTAAATTGCCATAGATTCTACTGATGTAGAATGCATGTACACAACTGGATAGAGTTCTAAAATCATTAAAGCATTTCTCTTTGAAAACTTTAGCTTAACATCCTTACACTGCTCATAGACCCTAAACATTTATATGATTACCTTGCTCTTCTTTATTGGCAAAATCATTTTTTAATTCAATATTTAATCAGAATTCTTTCCTACGTTGTAGATATAAGTACTCAGAGGCATTGCCTGATTTCCTGGGTCAACCTTGCTTCTTCAAAATATAAATAACAATGCTCACCATCAGTCTGTCTTAAGCCATGTAGAGTGCCTCCTTATGAAAAATAATTATAATGTCACTTTGGACACTACAGGCATTCCAAAAAGTTTTACCCTGTACCATACTTCATCCTGGCTTCTGCTTGCATGTTTTTACCAAAATGATGCTTGCTAAATACACCATGACTTCCATGTATGGAAGTAGTTCAGTTTTCTTCTGGAGGTTGCATAGTCCAGTCCATTTATGGGGAGGGCTGGCAGGAGTCCTCTCAGCAGCATATACATGCGACTGATACGTTCTCTGGTTACAGCTACTCCACTCAGGAGAAAGTGTCTATCTGTGCCTTCCAAAACACCAACCCCCTAGGTCATGGGATCTTCACTGACCGGGTCTGAGGGTCATGTGCTTAGGGCTACCTGCTCCTGACTGCTCTGATTACTTCCTAACATATTCAGACACTCTCTTTGAGCCTGTTACATGTACACTTTTGGTTATCACATTGGGGTAAAATGTATATATAAACTCTTATTGCCCACTGCATCAGCCATTGTTTCATCAGAAAACATCAAACAGCTATGTTTTAGGATTTTTCTCTGCTTAATTACCATAAGAAACATAACTAGAATTTGTTTAAAATATCGACCCTCTAGAAATCAGCATTACTTATTATAAAAAATAGGAGAAAAATAAGAGAAAATTAGTTTAAAGATTCAAAACTTTTGGTAGCTAGCATTGGTGTTTGGATTTTATCTCAAAAGATGAATCAGACTGAGCATGAAAGCAGCTCTCACAAAGTGGTGGTTTGAAAGTCCTAGTCTCAGAGGAAAACACTGAGAACTTTTTAATGATGGCTTTAAAAGAAAGAACAAATTATTTCCTACCAAAACTCAGGATTCTTGTTTAAATGAGCCTCACACAAAAGCAAGATTTCTGGAATTAGTTGTGTATAGAAAAAATACAGAAATGTTTCAAAATGATTTTGTTATAGAAAATGCAGTTGTTAAACATTAAATGACAAATATTATACTATTTTCATTAAAAGCAGTGCAGAAGCAGAGTGGGAGAAAAGGAGCTTTATTGCTCCTTTTTAAAATTTAAATACTATGTGCAATTAAATTAATTGATAGATATTACGGGATGTTAATGGGGGATTGTTGAAGATTGTACAGTAAGTTTATCTTTGATGCCTCTTGTACAAATTCAAAGCAGCTTTGAATACAATTTGAGGGAAAATCAGGTAAACATAGCTGAGCTCAAAACCAGGTTAAATGTTTCTCGAAGTTAGAAACAGAAAAGAGACACCAAGTAGTGGACAACACTGAGACCACACCCAGCAGGAACTAAGGGCTGAAAGGGATCAAGCTCAAGCAGGACAGAGCCAAGTTCCTTGCTTATATCTAGATGTGAGATACATCTCCCAGATGCGGAAAAGAACAACAAGAATAAAGCCATGTTTTTCACCTGGGCCTTCAATCTAAGAAGGGGTGTCCAACTTGCAGCCCATGGGCCACGTGCTGAATTTGTGAGGACTATTTTTTCCTTGTCTATGGTGTTAGATATCACAAACAATAGACATGGACTTTTTTTTTTTTTTTTTTTTGCTAATCAGTTTTTGTTAGTGTTTGTGTATTTATGTGTGGCCTAAGACACATCTTATTTTTCCAAAGTGCAACAAAGAAAAAAATAGTTGGACACCCCCTGACTACAGCTTTACAGAAAACAGACAATCCAGAAAAATGAAGGATAAAGAGAGACACATGTCTGGTGATGAGGAACAAAATCAAGCCACTAACTGGCTCAGGAAATTGACCGATGAGTTCTCCAATGAAACAAAAAAGTAGGGGCCTTGAAGTACCATTATAAGGATTGGTAGATAGAGGACACTTGATGCAAAATGTGGGTAACTGTAAAGTTACTAGAAAATAATAAATGATCTTAGAGGAAGAGAATGTGGCAAAAGAGAGTGAGGGAGAGAAAGAAAAAAAAACAGAAATAAATCAGCAAAATAAGCCTGCACCAAGATTCAAAAATACATTTCAAAACCAATCTTAAAAATTAAATTATAAAATAAAAGCCAACAGTATTAATAATCTGAATTTAAATTTACTCCAGATTAAATTTTATGAGACATCATTTAAAACAAGAATTAAATAATATACACAAGATGTTTATATATAAAGAAATAGACCTCAATAAAATAAGAAAGGTAATAAAATAGGTTTATTATTATACCCATCACAGTTAAAGAATGACTAAATTAGTAAGTGATATTGAGAAAATTACCCAGGATAAAGGACAGAAATAAAGATAGATATATGAAACAGCAGTTAAGAGATATACTAATAAGTATTTCTTGAGGCAGAAATAAATAGAGAAAAATAAACTAGTATTTGACCAATAACAAAAATTACATGTCAAATGTATAAGCACATGTATTTAAAGGTTTTAAGTAAACCACTAGTAAACTTTTATATATAAAATAATATATTATTACTTCACATCAAATACAAAGATTTGTCAACATCAAAAGACTTAGCGATGACATTAACAAATACTATTGAGTAATTCACAGAAATAGAAATTTGAATGAATCATAACTATATGAAACTATGCTCAACTTTACTAGTAATAAGGGAAATGTCCATTTTAAAAATAGTAATATTTACAACACATAGATTGGCCAAATTTAAAGCATACTTAAGTGTTTTAACAATCGAAAGAATTGGAGACACTCAGATATTTTTGTAGGCAACAGATAAATCTTAGAAATAAAACACTGAAGTTAGAAAAAATATCACATTACAGAATTTATTTGAATATTAAAACTATAAATTTACTATAATATGCAGGGGTGGCGAACAAGTTCAACTACGCACTTGGAGATCGCTCCTCAGAGGTCCCTCCTCAGAAGCAGCATAACAAAATCCAAACTTGGCAAAGAGCCACAGTATACAAAATAATGATAAGAGGCAAAGAGCCGAAATTCATTTTGGCCGGTAGCCGCATGCGGCTCTAGCCGCATGTTCGCCACCCCTGATTGTGTATATAGATGCTTTTTACTCTAACAGTATAAACAATGTGTTGGGAGGAGTCAGAAGAATGGGATAAAGAAGGGAGTTTAACTGTTTCAATAACTTTTTTTTTTTTTTAATAATCGATGAGAACAAAATGATATTAGCAGGTTGGTGAACAATGGTTTCCAGGGCTCATCCTCTCAAAGAATCCTCAATTTGAACAACCATCCATGCATAAAAATGCCTTCACAAAAGCTATGGAATCCAGGTGAGAGATCACAGAATTTGGGTGGTGTGCAAAAACAAGAAAAAACACTTGACTCTGCATCACCCTGTACAATTCAAAGGCGGCTACCTTTGTGTGGAAGGAGAGTGAAGAGCGCTGAGCTTCACCAAGGACTGTAGCACCAGGTTCATCACAATGAACCCCAGGCCAGGCCAGCCCACCCACAAACTAGGCAGAGGCTCTAGGACAGTGAACCTCACAAGCCAGCCCACCCAAATATCAGCACAAGAATAACAAGTAATCAGGAAACATGACACCACCATAGGAAAAAAACAAAGCACCAGTAACTGATTCTTAAGAAGGCAAGACCTATGAAATACCCAAGAAGCAACATAGAAATAATATTAAAGAATCTCAGTGAGTTACAAGGAAGTACACATAGACTAATAAGGATATCGAGAAAACAATATGTAAAAAAATAAATTCAACAAAGAGAATTTAAAATAACTAAACAGAAATTGTAGAAGTGAAGGACACAATGAGTGACCTGAGAGATTTAAAAGACTGATCTAACAACAGACTTCTTCAAGCAGAAGAATCAGCATTTTTATGTCATTTTTCAAATATTCAAAGGAACAAAAAGTAAAAATTAAAAACAGTGAATAAAGTCTGTAGGACTTACGAAACATTATCAAGTGAGCCAATAAACATATTACAAGGCTGAAAAGAAAAAAAAAAAAAAAAACAGAGGAAAATGGAGGTTAGAAAGCTTAATTAAAGAAATAGTAACAGAAAATTTTCCAAATCTAGAAAGGGAATCCAAATCCTTGACAGCCGAAGAATATCAAATAAATTAAACATAAAGTGATCTTCTATTAGACATATAATCAAATTATAAGAAATCAAAGTCAGAGAAAATTTCAGAAGCATCAATAGAAAATGTTCCTGTCATATAGTAGGAAACTTTCAGAAGACCATGGGATTGTTTCTCAGCAGAAACCTAGAGGGCCAGGATAGAGTGAAATGTATTTAAAGAGGAATAAATGTTAATTTGAAACTTACAGATAAAAATCCTTCACCAGAGAACATGGTGCCAAGTGATACCCCACAATTAGTCATTTTCTACATGAAGTATAGCTCCTGTAACCTACCTATGAAGTGTTAGAGGCCAAACATATTTAAAAGCTGTTTTTCATATAATAAAATAAGAGAAAATGTAGGAATTCATGGAGTGATGAAGAGAAAGTAGCTGAGAAAGAACTAGAACAGAGAGATGTGCTTGAGAGATGTATAGGAAGTTAAGAGAAGGAAATCAGAAAGGAGCAACATTTTTTGGACTAAAAAACAAGACAAAAGGCACAGCGAGGAGTTCCTGATAGTGGCATATAAATCCACTCTGTTGACTTTATAGATTTTTAAGAACTTCCTGGCTGTCTTTCCACCTGTCCTCCTCTCCCTTTCTTCGCCTCCATTGCCTTTACTCTGCATTGAGTGACGGGTCTCTAAAAGGTTGGGGCTGCATCATTTTTTTTTTCTCTTTAGTGTTTTAAGACAATTGTTCTACAACTGTACTTTGAAGATACCTTGGAATTCTGTTCAGGTCCCTAATTTGTGAATACATGTATTAAAAGAAATAGGTGATGAGCACCATGTCATTTTGCAAGATCAGATCTGCTTTTGTTTATGCTTCTAGGCATGACTTTCATTGAGTAAAAATATAGAGTTGGAGCATAAATATGTTGGTAAATCCCCAGATCCCTCATGGTAACATTAGAAAAAATGTGTCACTATGCTTTACTATAAAAATATATATGTACAGTATATCTTGATAAAACTCATACATAAAAATAAAAATTCACAAAATATTTAGGAAAAAGTTATTTCAAATATCAGGCCTAATAGTTAATATAGGATCTGTATTTCTTATAGCTTCTCATTTTGATTGAACTAATAGAAGACTGGACAGATAACACATTGGGCCCTGTATAGCATTTAATAAACTCTCAATCCATCCCAGACTCATAGTAAAATAGTACTTGTTTTCTCAGTACCAATATAACAATAATAATATTAGTTTAGCTATGTTAAAAATGTTGTGATCCTTTTTACTTTATCCTTGTATATGCACTGAATACTCCATCAGGAAGAATGATCTGCGTCAGGAAACTTCACTATGATTGTAGCTTTGCATCGAGTAAAAGGAACTTGAAAATTTGGATAGATCATGAGAGAGCAGTGTATTTCACTGACTTTTGATCTAATATATTCAAGATATCAAAGAAGAAGCACTGTTTTCAGAATAAAAGGACAAAATCCCATTACACTCCAGACTATTAGAAACACTACTGAAATATAGTGTTTTGTTCTTGATGACATAATTTAAGATTATTGCTAAACTGGTACATAATCAGAGGAGATTACCAAGGTCATAAAAAGTACAATGGAATAGCACGTCATCTGATCTGCAGTAGAAGGGTTTCTATGAAGAGAAGCCTTGAAAGTTGGTGGTAGCTGTTTTAGTTTTCTTCAGTCAAAATAAAAGTATAGAAGATAATTGAAACTTACTTGCCTGAGGGCAAAACTGAAACTAACAATGTGAAGTTATAATGAGGGAAAATATAACAGTAGAAACTAAATTAGGGATATATTAAAAAAATAGAATACATTCCTTTTGTGAATTCTTATGTTTCTTTACTACCCTCTTCCTAGCTGAATATTTTATGACTTTTCACAACTCAGTCATTTAAAGAATCTTTGCTGTGTTATAAGTATTAAGTATATATTTTATGTACATTGTCCATCTCATAGCATTCAACAAATATCTCCTGAGCATTATCTGTCTGATAAATATGCTAAGCATTCAGACAACATAGGCTGGGCATAGGTGCTGCCAATTTGTAGACAACATAGGCTGGGCATAGGTGCTGCCAATTTGTAAATGACTTTCCAGGAAATAGGAATTATGGAAGAAAGAAGGAGGAAGAGTGAGATAGAAAAAGGATAAGTTTATGTAGCACACAGGAGTTCATTCTTCAGGTGGTTTTTGCTATAGGCAGCTGGGACTTGATCCCACTGAGCGTTTGTAAAAAGCCCAGGAAAATACACTTCAGCATCCTCTTCTCAAGAAACTGAACAGGGAAAACTTAATCTATATTCATGCAGTCCTAAGTCTCACTGGTTAAGAGATGCCTCATGGCACATTCCTTGTCATGCACACCCAGGCCATGATTGTGGGAGGGCCTGGCAGGTTTTTCATAAGCATTTTAGCTATATAGTTTTACCAAAATTGAGAGCAAGAAACAAGAGTTTTCGGAGTGCAGCTGATACATGTATAAGGTGTCGTCAGGCGTATCTGCATGAAGCTGGTTACTGTGGCCATGGCTGAATAACCTATAAGAGAAATCTGATTCCATTCCTTCCCCTCTGATCCATGCTAAAAATGTAATCCTTTTATTATGCTCTTTCTTTCCTTATTTCTTCTGTCTCTTTAAGAAGAAAATCTTAAATTTTCTTTACTAAGAAAATTTGCCTGAACTCTATCTCTTGCCTAGAAATGGAGTTCAGGATCTTTTTTGTACATCTAAGTCCCTGGCAGAAAGTTTGTTATTACAAAAGTCCAATACCTTAGGGAGAAAAAAGAAAAAAGTTTTCTAACTTTGTAATTGTTATTTGTGTAGGTAGGCTAAACAGGGGTAATGGCGATATTCATTTTTTTCAGTTAGATGAAAAAATGAAATAGAAATACAGGCAAACCTTGGAGATACTATAGATTTTATTGCAGTGCACTACAATGGAGGGATTGTCACAATAAAGAGATTCACAAAAACATTTGGGTTTTGCATTGCATATAAAAGTTCTGTTTACATTATATACTGTAATCTATTAAGTGTGCAATAGCATTAAAACTAATAAAACAATGTACACACCTTCATTAAAAATACTTTATTGCTAAAAATGATCATTTGAGCCTTTATAATCTTTTTGCTGCTAGAGGGTCTTGCCTTGGTTTTGATGGCTGCTATCTGAACAGGGAGAAGGTTGATGAAGGTCAGTGTAGCTGTGACAATTTATTAAAGATTACCTCTTCCTATCAATGGATATACATTTTAAGAGTTGTTATCTAGGTATTACTTTTTAAAATTGAATCAAAGGTACCATTATTGGTCAAGTACATCTGGACATGCACACATATCCATTTTACCTACAATTCATACACTTTTTGAAATGATCAATATTACTTCCAACAAGATATCTTATAGTGTATATACATTTTTAGTATTTCTCTGTAGCATTTGATGCTATTTTTAGCTTGGTATCAACAGTAGAACTTCTTTCAAAACTGACGTCAATTCTCTCAAACCCTGCCACTGTTTTATCAAGTAAGTTTATTGAATTGTCTAATTCCACTGTTGTCATTTCAACAATGTTTATAGCATGCTCACCAAGAGTAGATTCCATTTCATGAAGCTACTTCATTTGCTCAGGCACTAAAAGCAATGTCTCATTTATTAAACTTTATCATGGGATTGCAGCAACTCAGTCACATTTCTGATGTCACTTCTAATTCTAGGTCTCTTAATAGTTCTACCATATCTGAAGTTAGCCCTCCACTGAAGTATTAAACCCTTCAGGGTCATTCAGAATAGTTGGAATCAGCTTCTCCCAAATTTTTGTTATTGCTGATATTTTGACCTCCTCCCATGAATCATGGAGATGTTCAATCACATCTAGAATGGTAAATTCTTTCCAGAAGGTTTTTGGTTTACTCTGCACAGACCTATAAGAGTAATATCTATCTATGGCAGATGTAGCCTCAAGGAAAGTGAAATAATAAGGTTTGAAATTTGAAATTACTCCTTGATCTATAGGCTGTAGAATAAGTAGGCATAAAAACAATAGTAATCCCCCTGTAGATCACCATAAAAGCTCTTGAATAACACAGATGCATTATCAATGACCAGTAATATTTTGAAATGAATTTTTTTTTGAAGAAGTAGGTGTCAACAGTGGACTTAAAATATTCAGTAAGCCATTTTATAAACAGATGTTCTGTCATCCAGGCTTTGTTATTAAATTTATAAAGCATAGGCAGAATTTATCAGAAACCATAAGAAATACAGGATTTTCAAAAAGTAATTGAATATTGGCTTCAACTTAAAGTCACCAGCTGCATTATCCCCTAACAAAAAAATCAAATTGTCCTTGAAATTTTGAAACCAGGCCTTGACTTCTCAATATGAACATCATTGATAGAAGTTTGTTTTGTCTACACAAGGAATATGTTTATTCTAGTCACCTCTATCAATTAACTTAGATAGATCACCTGGATAACTTTCTGCAGCTTCTACATCAGCACTTGGTCACTTCATCTTGTACCTTTATGGAGAGAGCTTCTTTCCCTAAACTTCAAACTAGATTCAAACTTTCCTTCTGCAGCTACCTCACCTCACCAACTCTCATTGATCTGAAGAGAGCTCTCCATAATGTGAATTAAGCTTTGGTTTAAGGGGCTGTTTTGCTCTTCTGGATAGATAACTAAAATTTCTCCTTATCAACAATAATTCTATTTCACTTTTGCATCTTCACTGGAGTAGCTCTTTCAATTTCCTTAAGGAACTTTTCCTTTGCATTCATAATTTAGCTGTTTGAAACCAGAGGTGTTGCTTTTATCCTATCTCATGTTTGACATACCATCCTCACAAAACATATATAATAATAATGAAAAGTTGGAAATACTGTGAGAATAAATAAAATGTATCATAAGTACAAGAAATGAGCATATTCTTTAGAAAAATTGCACTGATACTGCATGCAAGGTCACCACAAACCTTCATTTTTGTAAAAAAAAAAAAAATTTGCAAAGCATAATAAAATAAAGTAAAATAAAACACATTGTGTCTAAACTATAAATTTATCAAGGGAAAAATAAGATGACTGAATACTATAGATTCAGGTAGATTTAGTTTTCTAGGTATGTTGAAACAAAATGATTATTATTAGAGCCATAAGCACAACCACAAATTTCTACTTCTTCTCTTACCCTATTGTAATTTTGTTCTTCTGAAGGTGACACTTAAAAATGTAAATATTGCCTTTTCTTTGTTCTGTCTTGGTTGGAGAAAAGTTTAGACATGTCTTAGGAAAACAGTATGTGAAATCTGAGAGAGAAGAATGTGCTCCCATTTGTCTTACTTATATTTTCTAATTTGAAGGACTCTGAAATAAAACAACTAAGAAAAAAAAACTACTTTTTACTTCCTATTAAGAATTTAGAATTTTTTTCAAAAATGTTTACTCTTAACTATGTAATCAGCTTTTCCCTTTTCTTCCTAGAAGATACAAGCATAATGCAATCTAGAGTTTTCATTTTAAATGTTGCGTTCCAGATGTCGTGTTGAGCGTGTCATCTAGGTTCTCATCATTTACAAAGGCATCAGTGATATTCACAGAGATGCCCTCACAATGTACCAGGACATATTTACTTCCTATTTTTGAACTTTTTTTTTTTTTTTTTTGTCATTGTTGTTGCAATTTTGGCTGAGTCTGG
Source organism: Loris lydekkerianus (assembly GCA_963574355.1). Classification (NCBI taxonomy): domain Eukaryota; kingdom Metazoa; phylum Chordata; class Mammalia; order Primates; family Lorisidae; genus Loris; species Loris lydekkerianus. The sequence continues at coordinate 22,595 of CAUYPK010105933.1, forward strand.
GTTGGAACCTGCCACCCTCAGTATATGGGACGGGCGCCCTACTCCTTGAGCCACAAGTTCTGCCCAATACAAGGTATTCTGGATATTGTTTATCTTCACCAAAAGTCCTAGTGAAATTAGATCGTCAATATGACAATGTTGAAAGAGAGGGCCTAGTAGGATGTTTTTGGAACGCGGGTACATTACTCTTATGAATACATTGGTCTTATCTTGTGGGAATGAGTTCTGTCTTATAGGAAGGAATCAGTCACATGGACAGCAGATTTTATATATGAAGGGAGCCCAGCCTCTCCTGTGTGCCTTTATGCATGCTCCTGCTTTTCCTGCTGCTTGTCTGCCATGTTACAATGTAGCACAAGTGACTTAGACTACCCAAGGCTCCAGAATCATGAGCTAAATAAACCTCTCTTCTTTATAAATTATTAGTCTCAGGTATTCTGTTACAGCAACACAAAACAGATTAAGAAAGATGACAATTTCTAAGAACCATTATCAGAACTATTTTTTTTTTCAGCAAGACATATTAGATAACCAACCAGATGTTTTCATTTTTAAAGTAGGTCTGAGTTAATACAGGGAAGAAGTAAATTGTTTTGTGAAAGCAAGGGAGAGATATGTGGAGCAAGGAAAGAAAGAGCTGAAGAGCCCGAGAATGAGACAGAATGTGCTACATCTGCACAGAATAAATTCTCTAGAAGCAGCAGGAGAAATTGTGACTTCATTTGGGTATCCCATCATTGCAAGATGTAGACTAAAAAATGTATATTGATTGTATTCCCACATTTCTTAAAATATGAACAATGGAAATAGCTCTGAATTAGCCCCAATCTTATATTTGTTTCAAAACTGCTTTAGCACCTTAAAGAGCTTTATCTTTTGGTGCAGGAACAGAAGTAACCACCTGGTAGCCAGCTGTAAAATTCAGGACACAGGGGTATCATTTGGCCAGGATGCTACTTGGTTTTTCATTGAATGTAAATGTCTTTTGACTGGCTGAGCCCTCTCCAGTTATTCTTAGTTATCATTTGCAATAGTGCCTCGCCTACTTCATGCATCTACATACTTTGCTTGTCCTTGGAGGCATTTGAGTTCAATAGCTTTGAAAGAGAGAAAAAATTATAAGGCCTAACAATAGTAAGGGTTGGACCATGGAAGGAGAAGTAACTGGAACGCAACACCATGACAAGGAGTGCCTGACTTAGAGACGGTACCCCCCCCTCCCAAAATAAATTTGATTGAGAAGTTAACAGCAGAGGAAAAATCCTTTCATCAAGAGGAGGAAGGCAGATGACTTCCATCTACTATAATGAGAGCTCAGGAAAGGGTGTTGGTCATGGTAACTCATGGCTTTAACAGCATCATCTAGCTGCAGCTGGTTCTCCTTTACTTGCCTTGCCTTAGGTGTCTGGGAGGAAAAGGAACATAAGATCAATTTTGTCAGTGGCCTATGTGAGGTAGGAGAAGGAAAGCCATATATGTTTTTACCTTATGCTATTATAGTCTGAAATATCATATATATAAAACACATGGTATTTTTAGTAAAGTTTCCTTGTATAATGCTGGCAACTCTTTTATATACGATGTTAAATATTCCATATATAGCTATAACTTATGACACACTCTAAAGAATTAATTTGCCATGAATTTTTCATCTCTATGTCTTGTCTCTCTGGTATAAGATGAAGTTGTTAGAGTTTAATATGATTTTCAGAATATGCCATTCTTTATCTACATGAATGTTTCAATTAAGTAATATTTTTGAAAAAGAATACCAATACCAAATACGTATTTCTCTAGGAAGAAGAAATAGAAGTTTATTAATATATATATTTTAACTTCTTACAAAGTTAGCAGATGCAACCAGATCTCTAATTGGGTAATATTTTTTTTGTGGGAGAATAGAAAATAGAGTTAAGAGTCAAATTTTATTTAAACATTTGTGAGGTATGAAATTAACATAACTAGGACGTTAAGAGAGCTTAAATACTTGTTACCCTCAGAACTTTGCATGGTATGTAGTATATATTTTTATCCTTTTTTGCTTACTCACCTTTCAGGTTATATCTTTTCATACTATCTTCCCACCAACCCCCTTACTTTTATTTTATGAAAAAATTTATAGTCTATAAATGATCCAGCTCTTTGAGTATTTGCACATATTAGCTCTATCTTTTTTTTAAATTAATTTTTCCACCCTTTTTTTATTTTCAGGTATTGAAATGTGTTTGTTTGTTTATTTATTTATTGTTTAATTATTTTTTATTAAACATAACTTTGTACATTGATGCATTTGTGGGGTTCAGAGTACTGCTTCAATATACAATGTGAAATGTTTACATTGAACTAAGTAACACCACCATCACAATTATTTTTATTTCTTAATAGTTTTGAAATGTACCATTGCATCATGCACATTAGGTGAGGTCCCTCCTCTTCCCTTCTGCTTTCTGGACTATAGTTTTGCCATTTGTATGAGTGTGTAGGTGGTTATATATTGATTTCATAGTAGTACTGAGTACAAATTGGATACTCTTTTTTCCATTCTTGAGATACTTTTTACTAAGAAGAATATGTTCCAGCTCCATACAGGTAAACATAAAAGATGTGAAGTCTCTATCTTTTTATGGCTGCATAGTATTCCATGGTTATGAATTGGGCTGCAGTAAACATTCTGGTGCAAATGTCTTTATTATGAAATAATTTTTGATCATCTGAGTATATACCTAGTAGAGGAATTGCAGGATCTAACAGTAGGTCTATGATTAACTCTGTCTTGATTCTTCACCAGTATTCCTATTCTTTCAAATTTCTACTTATTCTTTAGCAAACTCTTTCTTAAACTGGTAGATAGTAAATATTTTAAGTTTTGTGTTCTGTAAAGTCTCTGTTGAAATCATCTAATTTTGCTATTAGCAGCAAAACAGCTACACACAATACATAAATGAATTGGCATGGCTAGATTTCAATAAAAGTTTATTTACAGAAATAGCTGGCCCCCCAATGAGTCATAGTTCGTTGACCTTCATATTAGAATTTAATTTGACTTTAGCCCTTCTAGTAAATACTTACCAAGCTCCCACACAATAGGCATTATTCTCTATAGTAATCCTCAAAATAATTTGCACTGTTTCTCACTATATTGCTATACTTGAAACACTAGAAGGCAGGGGCATTATTATTCCTCTGTTCCAAATGTCATAGTGTATTGTAATTGCCTGTTTAAGTTAAGTGATGTGTCTGTGGCTATTTTTGAGACACAAAGAATATCACATGAGGTTAATAAACCTGAAAAGTTATCCCCCAAATATAGAGTGTAGAGAAATAATAAAGCAGATTTTCAACATTGCTTAGATCTCTCAAATGAATAACACTAGGCTGACCTATTTGTATTTCATGAGGGAAAAAAAAAAAGCTTGCTTTGTTATGTGGAAAAAACTGTAAGTGTGTTATAGAGTAAATTCTCTTCTAGACTTTGGGGGTGATATCATATGGACGGAGAGTAGAATGAATGGTGCTATCTAAATTGCTATCTAGACATTATTTTAAAATTGGTTGTGACTTTTTATCAAAGGCTTTAATAATGCCATCAAGAACATGCATATTAAGTATAATGATAACACCCAAACCAAGTGGAAAAGCCTCATTTAATTCCTAAAGTAAAATAAAGTAAGACATTTAATTGACATTGACAGAAGTATATATAAGGAAATTATGGTTAAAGAGAAAAGAGCATAAAGGAATTATTTGCCTAAGAAAAAAAAAAGTTAAATACAGTATGAAAAATAATTTCTAAGATATAGTACAGCAAGAACGGTTTCTATGGAAATAGAACAAAAAGTGATTCCATCACAAACATAAAACTTTATTCTCCAAGATAATTAGAGAGCAGGCAGAAGCCCATTTGACCTGATATATTTAAATATCCTTCTCCTCACAGCGGCCAGAATTAGGTACTAAAATACTTTAATACTGTCTGTAGAACTTAAAATCCATATACCACATCATATCCTAAAAAACCATGCATGATCTGGTCCTGCCACCCTCTGATAAAGATGCATTTCACTTTTCTTGCTTACAAAAGCTTCAGCTTCAGTTTCACCAGCCTTTTGGCTCTTTAGAGAACAAGGTCTCCTTCATTCACAGCTTCTTGTCTTAATACTTTCTCTACTTAATTAGCTCTTTTTCTGAATTTTTGCAGAGGGTGTTCCTTCTCTTTGTTCAGGTTATGCTGAAATGTTACCCTTTTTAGAAGGCTTTTCCTAGCCACATGTTTACCAATATATCTCTTCTACTCCATCCTACCTTTTACCTATCAACCTTTTACTTTCTTTATTATGTGTATCTGCAATGTCTAAATTTACATTAATTTATGTAGCTGTTTATTGCTTGAATTTTCTGATGGAATGTAAGTTCCATAAGCACAAAGTACTTTTTCCCTTCTTCTCTTCTCTCTTCTTTATCATATTCCAAGAATATGATTGGAAACAAATATTTGTTGAAGGAATGACTGTTTCCAAATTAGCCATTTGAGGAAAATGAAAGCTCTGGAAGATAAACCTTCTCTCCCCCACTGAAACTATCCATAAGGAATATGGAAAATATGGAATATTCCTTATGGATAGTTTCTTTTCTTGATATAAGTAAAACTGATGAGTCTTTTCATCCACTTTTTAGATTTATTTGTGTGTTTCTCAGTAGCCACCTATTCTTTCTTCTCTCAGACAAAAGTTCTGATTATTATAACTTTTGTTCTTAAGCCCATTTAAAATGTCCAAGGATTATAGTAAAATGGAATTTTTCCTCAATTCTTTAAAATTTGCATGGAATTATGTTATGACATTTCAGTTGAATTCACTGCTAAAGAGACACAGACTTCTCAGAGACTGGCTGACTAGATAAAAAAAATACAATCCAAGTGTATTCTGTCTTCAGGAAATGCTTCTAACCCCCAAGAACCAATTAAGATTCAAGGTGAAGTGATAGAAAACAATATTTTAGGCAAATGGAAAACAAAAGAGTGGGAGTTGAAATTCTGATCATGGATTTAATTGACTTTAAAGCAATGAGAGTAAAGAAAGACAAACATGGACACTATATTTTGGGCAAAGGAACAATTAAATAAGAAGACATAGCAATCCTAAATATTGATGTACCCAACTGTAGCACTCCTAGATTTATAAAGCAAACTCCTCTTTGTCTGAACAAGATTATAAACAACAATACTGTAATAACTATAGACTTCAAAAACAACTGACAGAATTTCACAGATCCTCTAACCAGAAACTAAAAAAGGAATGTTGGACTTAAAACACAACTCTAGAACACATTGGCTTAACAGACATATATAGAAATTTCATCCCAATAGTAATGAATATATGTTGTTCTCATCAGCTCATGAATCTTTTTTGCAAGATCAATTCTATCCTATGTTACAAATTAAGCCTTAACAAATCTAAAAAGAAGAAGAAGAAAAAAAAGGATAGATTTATACCTGTATCTTTTTATAGACCACAACGGAATAAAATTCCATTTCAATTCCAACAGAAACACTCATCCCTTCACAAAGTCATATGAACTAAAAATCCTATTTCTGAGCAATAGCTGGATCAAGAAAGACATAAAGAAAGAAATCAATGGGTTTCCTCAAACAAAATAAAAATAAGGTCACAAGCTACCAAAACTTGTGGGTTACTGCAAAAGTAGTCCTCAGGGGGAAATTCTTTGAATTAAATGCCCACATCCAGAAATAAAAAAGAGCACAAATCAATAATCTAATGAGTCACCCACCTCAAGGAACTAGAAAAGGAAGAGCATTTCAATCCCAAATCCAGCAGAAGAAAAGAAATAACCCAAATCAGATCAGAATTAAAAGAAATCCAGAACAAAAGAATCATTCAGAAGGTTAGCAAAACAAAAAAAGTTGGTTCTTTAAAAAGGTAAACAAAATTGACAAGCCTTTGGGCAGATTAACCAGAAACAAAAAGGTAAGATGTATAACAAGCTCAATGAGAAATGAATAAAGAAAATAACAGATACCACAAAGATACAAAAGTTCATCACTGAATAATACAAAAATCTCTATACCAAGAAATTTAAAAATGTGGAAGATATAGACAAATTCCTAGAATCATACTACCTCTCTACATTCAACTAGGAAGAATAGAACATTTTGACAGACCAATATTAAGTTCCAAAATTGAGACAATAAAGAATCTTTCATCAAAAAGTGTCCTGAACCAGATGCTTTCACACTAGAATTCTAGCGAATAGATATTGCAGTATCTATTTCAAACATCAAGAAGGAAGGAACACTCTTCAGCTCCTTCTATGAGGAATTATCACCCTGGTACCAAAACCATGAAAGGCCACAACAAAAAGGAAAACTATAGAGCAATATCTTTAATGAATGCAGATGCAAAATACTCAATAAAATCTTAGCACATAATTTAGTAACACATCAAAAAAATAACTCATCAAACCAAGTGGGTTTCATCCCAGGGATGCAAGACTTGTTCAACATGTGCAAATCTGTAATAGTAATTTATCACATAAACAGAGGTAAAAATAAAAACCACATGATCCTCTCAATAGATGCAGAAAAAGCTTTTGATAAAATTCAACACCCTTTTTGGGTAAGAACACTTAAGAGAATTGGCTTAGATGGGACATTCCTAAAATTGACAGAAGCCATCTACAACAAAGTCACAACCAACATCATGTTGAATGGAGAAAAAGTGAAAGCATTTCCACTTAGAATAGGAACTAGACAAGGTTGTCCACTATTGCCACTATTGTTCAACATAGTGCTGGAAGTACTAGTTAAAGCAATCAGACAAAAGAATATCAAAGGGATTTATTTAAATGGGGACAGAGGAGGTCAAACTATCCCTATTTGTGGGTGGTATGATCTTATACCTAGAAAATCTCAAAGACTCAACCAAGTACCTTAGAACTGATAAAGACAAACGACAACGTCTTAGGATATAAAATTAATGAATAGAAGTTAGGAGCCTCATATACATCAACAACAGTCAAGCTGAGAAGTAAATCAAAGACAAAATACCTTCACCACAGCATCAAAGAAAATGAAATATCTTAGACTATATTTGACAAAAAATGTGAAGGATCTCTATAGAAATATAAAACTCCGAGAAAGAAATTGCAGAGGATGTCAACTGATAAAAGAACATATCATGCTCATGGCTCAGAAGCATCAACATTGCTAAAATGTCTGTATTACCCAAAGTGATCTACAGATGCAATGCAATACCTATTAAAATACCAACGTCATACTTTGCAGATCTGGTAAAAATAGTTCTGCCATATATAATCAGAAAAAAAACCTGAATAGCCATAGCCAATGCAATTCTATAAAATAAAAACAAATCTGTAGGCATCACTTTGCCAGACTTCACACTGTACTATAAATCTATAGTAATCAAAATAGCATGGTATTGGCATAAAAATAAAGACATAGAGATATGGAACAGAACAGAGAGTCTAGAGACAAAACCATTCTCCTAAGTGAAGTATTGCTGGAATGGAAAAGCAAACATCACATGTACCCAGTACTAAATTAAAACTAGTAGATTAACACCTACATGCTCACATGAGAGAAAAACTTAGCAAAATGTGGAGGGAGGGAAAGAAGGAGGAAGTGTGGTAGGGGTTGGATAAATTCCCACTCAATCAGTACATTGCACAGGTATGTGACACATTACCTGGAGTGAAACTTACCTATTAATTAAACTTTAAACTTACAAACTATGGAAACTGACTGTACCCCCACACTAATCTGATATAAAAAATATTAAAACAAATAACTTTTTAAATTACTAAGAGACAGTTTTCAAATAGACTACATTACCGATATTAAACAGTAAAAGCACAGAAACATTATGAACATGAAATAATTCATGATTTCTTTTTTCTTTCCTTTTTTTTTTTTTTTTTTGCAGGTTTTGGCCAGGGCTGGGCTTGAACCCGCCACCTCTGGCATATGGGGCTGGCACCCCACTCCTTTGAACCACAGGTACCATCTCGTAATTTTTTTTTTTTTTTTAATTTCTAAATGATTTACCAATATGGATTTTAAGCCACGCATTTAAGATACATAAATTGTTCATTTAGAAAAATTAGAAAAGTCTTCAGTATCAGAATGTTAAGAATTCTGGTTATTTATGGATTGTAATATTTGTTGGAAGATAACATGGAAAAATAACAGTACATGCCCTGTAATGTCCTCCTGCTGTATTTATTAACGTTCCTAATATACCAGGATTTGTTAAAGATAATTTATAATAGACTGCTTTTTAGTTGAGATTAAGACTATATTGTAGGAGACTGAGCACCAGGCTTATAAAAGCAGCCACCAGCTCTTGAAGGAGGTGCTGGGAGTGAGACAATCTCTTACCCAGCATGGAGATGTTTTGCAGCTTGAGACAAGTCCTCAAGCAGCTGCATGCATTAAGAAGATAAGAAAAGTAGCTCCCAATTTATGGCTGTTGCTTTTGTAACCTGAGATGCTGCTGTATTCCTTGATCACTTCTAAGAGTTTTGTAGTAGAATCCCTGGTATTTTCCAGTTATACAATCATATCATCTACAAGAGGGAAAGTTTGATCTCTTCTGACCCTATATGGATACCCTTGATCACCTTTTCTTCCCTAATTGTGAGGGCTAAAACTTCCATTACAATGTTAAAGAGCAGTGAAGACAATGGGCAGCCTTGTCTGGTTCCTGATCTGAGTAGAAATGATTTCAATTTAACTTCATTCAATACCATATTGGCTGTGGGTTTGCTGTAGATGGCCTCTATCAGTTTAAGAAATGTCCCTTCTATACCAATTTTCTTAAGTGTTCTGATCATGAAGGGATGCTGGATATTATCAAAAGCTTTTTCTGCATCGATTGAGAGAATCATA
>CAUYPK010105934.1:0-60927 GCA_963574355.1 Loris lydekkerianus
AATGTTTTGTGGACCATTTGTTTCTTTTTGTGTGGCAGTTTTAAGTTATTAGTTTTTAAAATCAGTACTTTTTAATGGAAACAACATGACCAAAAATCTGTCACAGAATTTTGAGACCCATTAAAACAAAGTTTAATGAGAAACCTGTGTCGTCTTTCGGTCAGCACTAAACAATTAATAGAAATGGCTTAGGTGATGGATGTGCTGAAACAGAAAATAATGCTTGAGTTGATGTTTGTGTTACTAAAAAGAGATCGTAAAGTAGCCAATAGTTACCTAAATGTAAAATGAAGTAACAAGCTACTCCATTTCCAGGAAAAGGAATGTAAGGATTAACTATTAACCTACTTCAGCAGGAATTTCATCTGAATACAAAGTTATGTAAAAAATGAGTAGACAATGGACAAGGGTTTTGAGGTAAACAGTATATCATAGTGAAGGCTTTATTAAAGTTTGAAATGGTTTTGGAAGTTACCAAGTGGCATTAATTACCAGCACAGGGTACTTAACGACTGTTAGGGTTTTGAACCTACCTAATTAGTTGGACAAAAATGAATCTGCCATCTGCCACATCTTTCTTTGGAATAACCAACTTATAAATTGTCCAGAGTGGACTAAGGGAGGGCCAATGGCTAATAGGAAACTAAAGGGTCATACGAGGTAAATTGGTTTCCTTGAGTGACAGTGATCGACTCATTTAGACACTTTGGCATTTGAAATATAGCACTTTTTCCATGAATCTTTGGAGTTTGACAGTAATTCTATGTATCAGATTATCCCTAAGTGTTTTGATTATGGAGTTTTGAATTCAGCTTAGGCAAAGTTTATGTAAGACATGTTACACAGGGAAATTTAGGAGGGATTTAAGGGGATCGAGACTGGTCACCTACAATGCAATGGTTTCATTTCAAAGAATACCCAATTCAGCTGCCTGAAGCGACTGTAGATAAATGAGGGAAAGATGGTATTTTTTTCTTGTAGGGGGAAAGACTTAACCTTTTAAATCTGAACTGGGTAAAATGCCTTATCACTTAACAGTACTCTTCAGGCATCATGGGGCTATAAATTGGCTAAAGATTTTGTTCTCATTCCCTTTGTTTTAAGCTTGCTGTTTATTGGATTGATTAGAGGAGACAAAGATAAGATTCTTAGGACTACTTTGCCAATAGGTGTGTTAAACTGAATTGGCATAGCTGATCACATGCCCAAGAATCAAAAGTATAACTGGAAAATGCTACCACCGTGGGATAGGGAAGGGAAGAACTGGAAGCTCTCTAGGTTAGCTAATTTGTATCCTAAGAGTCAATTCCTCTGAAACACAGTGTGTGATTAAGACAACTGTCTGTATGAGCACCACCTACTGGCACTCAGCATAAACTACTGCACAGATGAATTTTTTACTTGATGAGGTGTAGCATATTTTATACAGTGATTGTGTTGGAATGTACAAAAACACTTGCAGTGGTTTTCAGAACAATTGCCTAATAGTATTGTGCTTTTAAAATCATGTTTTATATTGAACAGCTACATTTGGTTGTAACTTCAGATGTGAACTTAGAAGTTCACCCTAGGAATTCTGCTATTAGAGATATGAAAGTGGAAAAGGCATTCTAGTTAAAAACATTTGTCACTAAGGTATATGATGTTTTTCCTTCTAACTCACTGTATACCCATGTAAGGAGCTCAATTTCAGCACCTTTCCCCACAGTCCCTTGATCACCTCAATTCTCAGGCGCATCAGCCCTCAGCTGTTTTTCTCAAGTCTTCCTGGTGGGACAGGATTTGTTCCAAAATAACCTTAGTCCATCTTCAATTCCTGCTCCATAAAGAATTGACAAATCAGTAGGCCATTAGCACTAGGTTAGTGAGTACTTTGTTAACATGACCCTACGAAGTTTTTTTAGTGACTATTATATCCTAGCTTGATTCCAAAAAGGCTTCATTTCAGGAAACTTAATCCTTTGCTCTGACCTGTTTATATTTCCACCTGTCAAAAACTTATCTTTTACTTGTGGACTGGTTTTAGTAGGCCCATGGATCTGTAAGGGTTAAATAGTTTCTGATCCCTGGGATACATGAAGGGTATTTCAGTAATTCCAGGCAAAAGATACTAGAAAGCTTGAAGCAAGAGACATTAAAATTCTGTTTGAAGATTTACTGTAAAATTTCTTTTTAAGGTAGGTTTGCAAGTTTTGACAGGTACAGAACTCCCATCATCCCCAAAGTTAGCCTGAGCCCCTTTGTAGCCAGCCCCCTCACCCTAGCCCTTGGTAACCACTGACCTGTTCACTATCCTTAATTCTTTGCAGTACTCATGGACTCATACTTGGACTCATGCAGTTATAACCTTGAGTCTGGCCTCAAGTTACGCTTTTGAGACTCAACCATTTTGCATACGTCAGTAATCTGTTCCTTTTTTAATGGATGTGTGACCGTTTGTATCCATTCCCAGCTGAGGGACATTTGGTTTCCAGTTTGGGGTGATTATGAATAAAGCTGCTAAAAACATTTACATATAGGCTTGTGTGTAATATACATCTTCATTTTACTTGTATAAATATGTAAGAGTGGGACTACGGGGCTGTGTGGTAAAATATACTTCATAGGAAACTGCCAAGTTATTTTACTATTGAACCATTTAGTATTCAACAGATTTTTTTGGGTGGGGGAGAATCTGAGCCATGATGGCAGCCTAGCTCATAGCAACCTGAAGTTCTTGGGCTGAAGTGATGCACTTGCCTCAACCTCCCAAGTAGGCAAGATTACTGGTGCCCACCACAAAACCTTTTAGTAGAGATAGGATCTCTCGGCTCAGGCTGGTTCAGGCAGTTCACTGGCTTCTGTCTCCCAGAATGCTAAGACTTACAAGATGAGCTACTGCACCTACCTGGCCAAGAGATTACATTTTTTAATTTTTTTTTTTTTTTTTTTTTTTTGAGACAGTCTCTCTTGCTCTCAGAATGCAGTGGCATCGTACATAGCTCATACCGAACTCAAGTGGTTCTCTTGCCTCAGCCAGGTAGCTGGGACTTAACAGGCACCCATCACAACACCTGACTAATCTTCAGAGACGGTCTCATTCTTGCTCGGGCTGGCTAAGCAATTAGTTTAAGGAAGAAAACTAGTGTTACAAAGATTCTTCAGGACAATGAAGAAAAGTAATTTGTTTAGAAATACTGTGCATACTAGGTACTAGGCATTCTTCTAAGCATTGAGAATAGCCCTGTGAACGACAAGGACAGCTGAATTTGTAGTGAGGAAGCTGTGGTGGTGATGACTATGAAGGAAAACAAGGGTATTATGAGGGAGATGAGCAAAAAGGGATCTATTTAGACCAGCCAGAGATTTTTGTCAGGAATAGCTGAGGCCTGAGGGAAGGGTAAGTAGGAGTTAATAGAAAAAGAAAATGTATTACTTTTAAATATCTCTAGAGTATGTGATGCTTAACATGGCCTCATGACAATTACACAGGATCATAAAAACTGAGGAAAACTTAATCTTTTGAGTCTAACCTACTCGAGTCAATTTTAAGACAGGATGTCCTATTTCCCAGGCTGGAGTACAGTGGCATGCATGACCATAGCTAACTACAACCTCCAATACCTAGACTTAACTTTTTTATTTTTCATAGAGACAGTCTCCCTAACTTGCCCATGCTGGTCTTGCACTGGCTTCAGCAATCCTTCCTCCTTGGCCTCTGAAAGTGCTGAGGTTGCAGTCATGAGCCACAGCACCTAGTTCAAATCAACTTTTCAATCTATTCAATGAAATCTTCGTATGTCATATTAGAGACATCTCACTGAATCCCTCACCACTCTTTGTGGTGAGCAGATACCTCTACTCCAGAAGACAGACTGATGTATGACGAGGTTAGGTAAGGAGGTCTTCCCTTCTCCTAAGTTACCCTATTGCCTGTTGGTTTCTTCCAGTCATTACATCTAGGCTCTAGTACAATCATGACTTCATTTTCTTTTCTACAGGAGCCACAGATGTACTGGAAGACACCACTCGGTACCCCTTAGTCACATCTGAGCTAAACACTTTAAGTTCCTACAGTTGTTTCTTAATCTGGGGTCACATAGTGCCTAGATTCTTCCCATGCTGTTCTTTTTGCCAGTTGATAGCTTTTTTTATCTTTTTTTTTTTTTTTTTTTTGAGATAGTCTCGCTATGTCACCCTCAGTAGAGTGAATGTCATAGCATCACCGCTCACAGCAACCTCCAACTCAGCCTCTCACGTAGCTGGGACTACAGGTGCCTGCCACAATGCCTGGCCATTTTTTTGTTGCAGCTGTCATCATTTACCAGGCCCAGCCGGGTTCAAACCTGCTAGGCTGGGTGTATATGGCCGGTGCCCTACCCACCAAGCTACTCGTGCTGCCCTCCAGTTGATAGCTTTTAAAGTTTTCACCAAAATCAGTTAAGGCTGTGGATGCATCAAATACTGTTCTCTTGGTGGTGGCCCAGCTACTTGGGAGGCTGAGGCAAGAGAATTGCTTAAGCCCGAGAGTTTGAGGTTGCTGTGAACTATGACACCACCGCACTCTATCCAGGATGACAGCTTAAGACTGTCTCAAAAAAAAAAAAATACTGTTCTCTTAATAAAGAGGTGCTTCTGTTAATATGACTCAAGATAAATCATCTCTGGGGGGAGTTACTTTCTTAAATTGATGAATTTGGACTATATGATCAGTGGTGTAAGTAGAAAAAGGTTATCCCTTTCATCCTTTATCTAATTGGAGAATGCCCTCTCAGACTGTTGTGAAGATGAATGAGTATATAATAGGGCATCCTTTGCTCAAGTATCTGGCCTCCTGTAAGTAGCCAGTAAACAGTAGCTTTTATTAACTACAGTTTGGAAGATAACAGCACGGTTGCTTTAAGCAACTCCATTGTACTTACAAACTGGTTAACAAACATCACCTGATTTTTATTTTTTTTTATAGCGTCACAGCTCACAGCAACCTCCAACTCTTGGGCTTTAAGTGATTCTCTTGCCTCAGCCTCCTAAGTAGCTGGGACTATAGGTGCCAGAAAACGCTTGGCTGTTTTCTGTTGTTGTTTAGCAGGCCTGGGCCTGGTTCCAACCCACCAGCCCCGGTGTATGTGGCCGGTGCCCTGACCACTGAGCTACAGGCACCGAACGATCATCACCTGATTTTTAATTAATTAGTATATTTTTTGGTTAAACAGACCTTGGGCAAGTTCAAACACACCACCCCTGGTGCACAGGGCCAGCACTCTAACCACTGAGCTATGGGTGCCCAGGCTATTTTTTTTTTAAGGCTAGTCAAGTGAAGCAGTAGGTGGGTAGACCTAAAATTTTTATTTTACTTTTGTTTATTTATTTTTTTGAAGTTTTTGGCCGGGGCTGGCTGAGTTTGAACCCACCACCTCCAGCATATGGGGCCGGCGCCCTACTCCGTTGAGCCACAGGAGCCGCCCTACTATATATTTATATATATATATATATATATATATATATATATATATATTTTTTTTTTTTTTTTTTTTTTTTTTGTAGAGACTGAGTCTCACTTTACTGCCCTGGGTAGAGTGCCATGATGTCATGACGTCACAGGACTCACAGCAACCTTCAGCTCCTGGGCTTCCGTGATTCTCCTGCCTCAGCCTCCCAAGAAGCTGGGACTACAGGCGCACGCCACAACACCCGGCCATTTTTTTGTTGCAGTTTGCCGGGGCTGGATTTGAACCCGACACCCTACTCACTGAGCCACAGGTGCCACCCCTATTTTTATTTTTTGAGACAGAATCTCACCAGGTTGCCCTCGGTAGAGTGCTTGTAGCATCACAGCTCACAGCAACCTCAAAGTTTTGGGCTTAAGCGATTCTCTTGCCTCAGCCTCCCAAGTAGCTGGGACTACAGAGACCCGCCACAACACCCAGCTACTTTTTTGTTGCAGTTGTCGTTGTTTAGCTGGCCTGGGCCGGCTCAAACCCACCAGCCTCTGTATATGTGGCCGGCACTGTAACCACTACACTATAGGCACCAAGCCAAACCTAATTTTTTCAAAGTGCAAATTTACTTTAGGAAAATCTTTACTTTTTATTTTATTATATTTTTATTGAGACAGAGTTGCACTTTGTCACCCTCAGTAGAATGCCATGGCATCACAGTTCACAGCCACCTCAAACTCTTGGGCTTAAGAGGTTCTCTTGCCTCAGCCTCCCTAGTACCTAGGACTATAGGCACCCACCATAACACCAGGCTATTTTTTTTTTTTTTTTTAAATTTAGAGTTCGAACCTACCACCCTGGAGCATGTACCGATGTCCTAACCACTGAGTGATGGGCACCCAGCCAATTCTGAGAAAATCTTTAAACTTTATTTGTATGGTTATTTTTTTCCTTACGAATATACCTTTTTTTTGTCTTTTTGAGATAAGAGTCTCACTCTGTTGCCTGGGCTAGAGTGCCATGGTATCAGCCTAGCTCATAACAACCTCGAACTCTTGGATTCAAGGGATCCTCCTGTCTCAGCCTTCCAAGTAGCTGGGAGTACAGGCACTCACCATGACCCTGGGCTAATTTTTTTTATTTTTAGTAGAAACATAGTCTACCCCCTGCTCAGGATGCTCTTGAACTCCTGACCTCAAGCAATCCGCCCAACTCGGTCTCCGGGAGTGCTAGGATTAGAGGTGTGAGTCACTGCACCTGGCCACAAATACACTTTTATTTTGGAATAACTAGGTTTACAGAAAAATTGCAAAGATAAGAGTTTCCACATATACCCCTCACCTAGTTTGTATTCCCTAATGTATCATCTAATATTACTATAGCATGTTTGTCAAAATTAAGAAAACAACATTGGGTTGGGCACAGTGGCTCACATCTATAATCCCAGTCCTCTGGGAGGCCAAGGTAGGTGCACTGCCTGAGCTCACAGGTTTGAGACCAGCCTAAGCAAGAGCAAGACCCCATCTCTAAAAATAGCTGGGTGTTGTGGCAGGCACCTGTACTCCCAGCTACTCAGGAGGCTATGGCAAGAGAATCACTTGAGCCCAAGAGTTTGAGGTTGCTGTGAGCTAAGACACTATAGCACTCTACTGAGGGCAACATTCTGTCTCCAAAAAAAGAAAGAAAGAAAGAAAAAAGATAACAACATTGGTGTGTTACTGTTGATCTCCAGGCTTTATTCACATTTCACCAAATTTCTATTAATATTTTTTTTCTGTTCCAGGATTCAATCTAGGATGCCACACCACTGTATCATTAATTTAAAAACTTAAATGGGGGGCGGTGCCTGTGGCTCAGACGGGTAGGGTGCTGGCCCCATATGCCGGAGGTAGCAGGTTCAAACCCAGCCCCGGCCAAAAACTGCAAAAAAAAAAAAACTTAAATGGGGCTGGGTGCGGTGGCTCACACCTGTAATCCTAGAACTCCGGAAGGCCAAGGCGGGTGGATTGCTTGAACTCAGGAGTTTGAGACCAGCCTGAGCAAGAGCAAAACCCCATCTCTACTAAAAATAGAGAAACTAGCTGAGCATTTTGTGGCAGGTGCCTGTAGTCCCAGCTACTTGAGAAGCTGAGGCAGGACAATCACCTGAACCCAGGAGTTTGAGATTGCTGTGAGCTATGACTCTACAGCACTCTACCCAGGATGACAGTGTGAGACTCTATCTCTAAATAAATAAATAAGTGGTGTGTGATGGCTGCAAACAGCAGCCTCCTTGTTAGTGTTTACAGCGTGTGTGGGTCACTCTAAAGCAGTGGTTCTCAACCTTCCTAATGCCGAGATGCATTTTCATTGTCACAAAGTGGTCACGAACCACAGTTTGTGAATCACTGCTCTAAGGGGGTCAAGGGGTGTCCAATCTTTTTACTTTTCTGTAGTACATTGGAAGTGGTAAGAGTTGTCTTGGGCCTAACACTAAATACACAAACACTAACAACAACTGATAAGCAAAAGAAAAGATCCGTGCATACTTTTTGTGATATCTCACATTACAGATAAAACAGTCTTCAAATATCTGCATGCGGCCCACAGGCTGCAGATTGGACACCCTTTATTAAGGTCCATTGGAGATAGCACCTTCCAATGTACTTTTTTTTTTTTTTGCCATTAATTTTTTTTGCTTTTATTATTTTTTAATTGACATATAATTGTACATATTTATGGGGTACAGTGTGATACATATATACAATGTGCAATGATCAAATCAGGGTAATCAGCATACCTGTCACCTCAAATATTATTTATGTTGGCCAAAGTACTTTCAAGTTTCAGACCTTGCACTGTCCCCAATCTAGGCTTCAGACAGATATTCAAAAGCTACAGTGCGCCGTGGCCAAGGTTCACATTGGCCAAGTCTTCAAGTCCATCTCCACCAAGCTGCAGTACAAGGAGCATGTGATTGAGGCCTTATGGCCTGGCTGCCCAAAGAGCCACATCTCAAAGAAGTGGGGCTTCACTGAGTTTAATGCAGATGAATTTGAAGACATGGTGGCCAGAAGCTGCTCACCCCTGGACATGTGGCAGACATGCATTCATAAGGGCTTCCTCTGTGCTGCCCTCTCCTTACCCAGACCCACCAATAAATCTATTTCCTGTACAAAACAACAGCAAAACCCCAAACTCATATATTGAGAGTTTCCATTTATCTAAGCTGTATTTCATCACCTGGTTGACATAATTTTGAATTTCAAGACTGCTAACTAGCATGATACATAAAAATGTGGGCTCTGTGACTTACAAATCTGATATGTTTCTGAGTAAATTATTGATAATTACTAAACAAACTTGGTTAGGTCCAAAGACAGGCCTGAGGTTCTGTGCTGGGTTGGTCATGGTGGTCCAGCTAATCGCAAATTCATCTAATCAGACTATAACCTAGGCCACATTTCATAATATTAATCACAAGGCAGTCACAACAATTTTACCAAATATTTAATAAAAGCAAAGCGAAGGCTTGGAGCCTGTAGCATAGTGGTTACGGTGTCAGCCACACCGAGGGTGGCGGGTTTGGGCCCGGCGCCAGCCAGCTAAACAACAATGACAACTGCATTAAAAAATAGCTGGGCGTTGTGGCGGGCACTTGTAGTCCCAGCTATTTGGGAGGTTGAGGCAAGAGACTCGCTTAAGCCCAAGACTTTGAGGTGAGCTGTGATGCCATATGACTCTACCAAGGGCAACATAGTGAGACTCTGTCTCAAAAAAAAAAAAAAAAAAAAAAAAAAAAAGCAAAGAAAGTAGATGATAGCTTTAAATTTACTTTCTCTTTCTGCACAGACAAAAATAATTTGTTTAAGGTGGGAGTATGAACTTTGTATTAGCAATTAAAAGTTGTTATTTTGATCATGGTTTCCTTAAAAGACTTTGAGTAGTTTTACTTTTTGTCAAATCTTATATTTAAACCTAAGTCAGAATAGATTACAGCAACAACATAAGCAGTCTGGATACTGCCTTTAACACAATCCCTTTTGACGCTTTGTCTAAAATGTAGGTTATTGCTTGTATAAAGCCAAATAGATTTTATTAAAATAGACCTAAGTCACAAGTTGGTAGTTTTATTTATTCCTATGAAAAAGCCTAAGTTGACAGAGGACAATGTGAGGTGATCATATCAGTGTGGTTTCCAGAGGTTAAACACCAGTGACCAGTAACAAAAGAACATAGATATTCTGGCTCGGCACTTGTAGCTCAAGCGGCTAGGGCGCCAGCCACATACACCAGAGCTGGCAGGTTCGAATCCAGCCCGGGCCTGCCAAACAACAATGACAACTACAATAAAAAAATAGCTGGGTGTTGTGGCGGGCACCTGTAGTCCCAGCTACTTGGGAGGCTGAGGCAAGAGAATCGCTTAACCCCAAGAGTTTGAGGTTGCTGTGAGCTGTGATGCCACAGCACTCTACCCAGGGCAACAGTTTGAGGCTCTGTCTCAAAAAAAAAAAAAAAAAAAGAACATAGATATTCCTCTTGGTTAAATGTTCAGTAAAACCATGTGATTTAGGGAATATCCTAGTTGGTATGATAATTAGAGTTACCTGTGGCATAAGCAATCTCAGTTTGAGTTTAGTGCTGCCTGGAAGTGCCCAAACTGAGGAAGTGGTTACCCGCCTTCTCACGGGACATCTGCAGCAGTTTCTGGCTGGCTGTGAGAGCAGCAGCTGTCAGCGCAGCCAAGGAAGGGCCTGTGAAGCCTGGCTCGCAGCGCCTCACGCCTCACTTGCTGTTCCAGACCTTTTTGACTAACCCTTTGGACTTCTCTGTTGAGCCTCTTGGCAAAATTCTATATAGAACTGGCAACTCAGTAAACGTCTAGTGAGAAATAAGGTGATTTTTATTCAGTTACAGTTGGATACAACAAACATCTTCTATACCTATCTTTATACTGAGGTTAAGAATACATTGCTTGGAACTCAATTTCTCCTTACGGAGCATAGCTGCTCATAAGTATTTTTCTTTGAAGCTGAAATACTTGATTCTGAATTTTGAGTTAAACTGCCCTCTTTGAGATGCTTTTTTTTCTTGAGGGAGGGGCAGAGTCTCACTTTGTCACCCTGGGTAGAGTGCTATGGTATCATAGCTCACAGCAACCTCAAACTCTTGGGCTCAGCCTCCCAAGTAGCTGGGACTACAGGCACCCGCCACAACGCCTGGCTAGTTTTTCTGTTTGTTTTTAGTAGAGATGGGCTTTTGCTCTTGCTCAAGCTGGTCTACAACTCCTCAGCTCAAGTGGTCCTCCAGCCTCAGCCTCCCAGAGTGCTAGGATTACAGACATGAGCCACTGTGCCTGGCTGAGATTGTTTCTTGTGAAATTGGAAATACAGAAAATTTATAATAAATATTCCAGCTCGGCGCCAGTAGCTTACAGTGGTTAGGGCGCTGGCCACATACACCAGGGCTGGTGGGTTCAAACCTAGCCTGAGCCTGCTAAAAAACAATGACGACAACACGAACAAAAAATAGCCAGGCATTGTGGTGGGCGCCTATAGTCCCAATTACTTGGGAGGCTGAGGCAAGAATTACTTAAACTCAAGAGTTTGAGATTGCTGTAAGCTGTAATGCCAAGGCACTCTACCGAGGGCGACATAATAAGACTATGTCTCAAAAAAAAAAAAAAATAAAGTTTCCTCCCATTGCTTTTAAACACCACACGCTCACTCTCCCCTACCCCTCACCCCAGGAAAGTCTGATCTTATGTTAAAATTCAGTATATTCTAGAAATGTTTCCTTTTAAATTTAGACAGTATGTTTTTTTTATGTATCTTAATGAACTGCTTTAAATTGGGATCATACATGTCTTAAAAGGGTATAGACCAACTCTGGAAGAGAATTCTAAAAGTAGCTAACACAATTACAGATAAAAATGACTTAATTATGAAGCACTGAATTTAAGAAGTTGTTTAACCTAGCAAATACCAAGAAGTTATTACTGTCTTCAAGTATGTGAAGAATATTTTAAGTCTGCAGATGGTGCCATTCAAAGTGAAATACATACAAAGTCTAAATTCCCCTCCACTCTCTAAACTCTGGGATAACCTTTAAATTATATAAGTGCAATAATGGCTATTAAGGGTGGCAACTCCACAAACGAAATATGCTACAAAGGGTGTAAGTGGGAATTGAAGGTTAAACTAAGAAAAACAGACTTCTATCCGTAGAAAGGATGGAGAAAAACAGACTTCATGTGTAGAAAAGATGGAGAAACTTTAGCTAATAGAAGACCTCTGATCTCTCAGAGAACATAACTCACTGTTGAGTGGCAGAGGGGTGTTGTAAAGTCGGAAGACCTGAGGTCTGTGCTCCACAGCAACTCCAAGTTAGACTTTAATTGAGTCAGTTAGCAAGGCTAAGGTACAGCTACAAGATTAGAGCGCGGGAAGAGCTCAAGAGGACTAAGTTGTTTTTTTGTTTTGTTTTGTTTTGTTTTTTTGTAGAGACAAGAGTTTCACTTTATCTCCCTCAGTAGAGTGTCATGGCGTCACACAGTTCACAGCAACCTCCAACTATAGGCACCCGCCACAATGCCCAGCTATTTTTTTGTTGCACTTTGGCTGGGGCCAAGTTTGAACCCACCACCCTCAGTATATGGGGCCAGTGCCCTTCCCCCTGAGCCACAGGTGCCACCCAAGAGAATTACGTTTTTGAAAACTTTTTAGGCTTGGCACCTGTGGCTCAAGTGGCTAAGGCGCCAGCCACATAACACCTGAGCTGGTGAGTTCAAATCCAGCCTGGGCCCACCAAACAATGACGGCTGCAAACAAAAAATAGCCGGGCGTTGTGGTGGGCACCTGTAGTCTCAGCTACTTGGGAGGCGGAGGCAGAAGAATTGTTTAAGCCCAGGAGTTGGAGGTTGCTGTGAGCTGTGATGCCACAGCACTCTACCTTTTTTTTTTTTGAGACAGAGTTTCACTTTGTCACCCTCGGTAGAGTGGCACAGCATCATAGTTCACAGCAACCTCAGACTCTTGAGCTCAAGAGATTCTGTTGCCTTAGCTGGGACTACAGGCACCCACCACAATGCTGGGCTATTTTTTAGAGACAGGGTCTCGCTCTTGTTCAGGCTGGTCTTGAAACTGTGAGTTCAGGCAATCCACCTGCCTCGGCCTCCCAGAGTGCTAGGATTACAGGTGTGAGCCACCTCACCCAGCCTTAACATACCTTTTTTTTTGGATACACGATCTTGCTTTGTCTCTTACCTAGGGTGGAATGCAGTAGCTCAATCATAGTTCTCTACAGCCTCCAACTCCTGGGTTCAGGTGGTCCTCCTGCCACAGCCTCCTGAGTAGCTGGGACTATAGGTACGCACCAGCACACACAGCCAATTTTTCTAATTTTGTAGACACGGGGTCTTGCCATGTTGCCCAGGCTAGCCTCAAACTCCTGGCCTCAAGCAATCCTGCCTCAGGCTTCCATAGTGCTGGGAATACAGGTGTGAGCCATTGTGCCAGGCCAGAAAAATGTTTCTCGTTTTTTTTGAGAGTCTCACTTGGTCACCCTTGGTAGAGTCCTGTGGCATCAAAGTTCACAGCAACCTCAAATTCTTGGGTTTACACTATTCTCTTGCCTCAGCCTCTCAAGTAGCAGACTACAGATGCCCGCCACAATCCCTTGCTATTTGAGAGATGGGGTCTCGCTCTTGCTCAGGCTCGTCACGAACCCAGAAAAATATTTTACATTGCAACACAATCAAACACACTATTATTTCACTGCACCTAAGACGTCTTCAGTTGGAAGGTGTTAAATGCAGTGAATTGTAAGATACCATTAATTACAAGATACTAATTGAGAGATGTTAAATGAGCATCTTAAAATTGATGATATAATTTGTGTTTGAATTACTGAAACAAAAATTTCAGAGCATAGTGTGACCCGCGACAAAAAAATTTCATGACTTATTAACGAATTTCAGCCAGCAGTTTGACAAATGTTGATTTTGGTTACTGACAGTCAAAATGAGGTTCTGTGTTAAAATAATCATGTCCTTTCTCATTAGCATGAAAGCACAGGGTCTCAGCTTGTACTTGAGTATTCAAGCAGTCCCAATGCTTACATTTGAATAATATTTGGTCTTGCCCACCAATCATCACAACCCACCTCTTACTGGAGAGTGGAATGGCTTGAAGGTGGAATTGTTGAACTTTTTTTCTTTTTTGAGACAGAGTCTAACTCTGTCACCCTTGGTAGAGTGCCGTAGTATCACAGCTCACAGCAATCTCAAGCTCTTGGGCACAAGTGACCCTCTTGCCTCATCCTCCTGAGTAGCTGGGACTACAGGAGCCCACACCACCAGGCTAGTTTTAGAGAAAAGTCTCACTGTTGCTCAGGCTGGTATCCAACTCATGACCTCAGGCAATCCACCTGCCTTGGCCTCCCAGAGTGCTAGGACAATAGGTGTGAGCCACTGTGCCTGGCCTTTAGACTTTAATAATTTTTCTTTCTTTCTTTCTTTCTTTTTTTTTTTTTTTGTAGAGACAGAGTTTCACTTTATGGCCCTCAGTAGAGTGCCATGGCATCACACAGCTCACAGCAACCTCCAACTCCTGTGCTTAAGAGATTCTCTTGCCTCAGCCTCCCGAGTAGCTGGGACTACAGGTGCCTGCCACAACACCCGGCTATTTTTTTGTTGCAGTTCAGCCGGGGCTGGGTTTGAACCTGCCACCCTCGGTATATGGGGCCAGCACCTTACTGACTGAGCCACAGGTGCCACCCAATAATTTCTTTTTTTGGTAAGATTTCTCCACATTTGGAAAGACTTGAATTTTTATAATAGAATGTGAATTAAGCTTGTCTGCACAAACTGCCCTAGTTCTTCAAACAACAATACGGATTGGATCCTGGGTTCCTGAGTCAGCACACACAGTTAAGGTAATTATAATGTAGCTTCTGCCAAAAGCAGTTGTGACAATGGTTAATTATGGAGGCAAGCTAGGGGTTCTCACAATTGGCTGGGCATCAGAATAGCTTATAGAGCCTATTAAGCATGGATGCCAGGTCCTTCTCTGGCTAACTGAATCAGAAGTACTTGGAATAAATCTTGACTATCTACATTTTTCATAAGCTCTATTGAGAATTCTTTTTTTTTTTTTTTTTTTTGTAGAGACAGAGTCTCACTTTACCGCCCTCGGTGGAGTGCCTTGATGTCACAGGACTCACAGCAATCTCCAGCTCTTGGGCTTCCGCAATTCTCCTGCCTCAGCCTCCCAAGCAGCTGGGACTACAGGCGCCCACCACAATGCCTGGCTATTTTTTGGTTGCAGTTCGGCCGGGGCTGGGTTTGAACCCACCACCCTCGGTATATGGGGCCGACGTCCTACTCACTGAGCCACAGGCGCCACCCTCTATGGAGAATTCTGATGTCCAACCAGGTTGAGAATCACTGTATCAAGGGCTTGCCAATTACACATTCCATTAGTTTGTTTTAAAATAACAGCTTTATTGATGTATGTCACATAAAATTCAACCTTTTACAAGTGTACAATTCAGGCTGGGCACAGTGGGTCACGCCTATAATCCTAGCACTCTGGGAAGCCAAGAAGGGTGGATTGCTTGAGCTCAGGAGGTCAAGACCAGGCTGAGCAAGAGCAAGACCCTGTCTCTACTAAAAACAGAACTAGCTGATTTTGTGCTAGGTGCCTGTAGTCCCAGCTACTCAGGAGGCTGAGGCAGGAGATCACTTGAGCCCAAGAGTTTGAGGTTACCGTGAGCTACATTGATGCCACAACACTCTACCCAGGGTGACAGAGTGAGACTCTGTCTCAAACATAAATAAATAAACAAATAAATAAAGCATACAATTCATGGTCTTTAGTATCTTTACCAAGTTGCACAACCACCACCATAATCTAATTTCAGGAGATTATTTCATTACCTCAAAAAGAAGTTGCTTTTTAAAGGGGAAAAAAAAACACCCAAAAGACTACCTTTACAATTCATTGGGTCTGACTGTCCCCCACCATCAGGTCTAGAACAAACACTGGGGGGACTGTAAAGACCAACGTTGGTTAAACCTAATGAAAATTTAGCTTCTGGGGCTGCAGGGGAGGAAGGTGAACAAAATTCCTTGAGCTTAGGAAGTCAAGGATGAGGAAGAGTAGTAGGCAGATGTAGTTACTAGGAAGATAAGTATTTATAACACGTAATAGTAAGTAACAAGTTACTTGTAATTTTTGAGTCTTATTCCCCTTGTCCCTAAAACGGGGGCAGCTTTATCATGGGTTTAAATCAATGACACATGCAAAGCTTCAGATATAGCACAATAAACACTTATTAGGTGACATAGCACAATAAACATTTATTAGGTGACAATCACTTTTAGTTTGATAAGATCACTAACAAAAGCATTATTTTTCATGAGATCATGTGATAAAACTTTCCTTAGATTTTAGTAATAAGAAAATATTTTCTCCTGTTCCCCTTAAAACAAAAAAGAACATTACCAGGAAGTTAAGAGTTAGAATATTTATTTATTATTTTTATTTTTTGTAGAGACGGGGGTTTCAGTGTGTTGACCAGGCTGGGCTCAAACTGCTGGTCTTAAACAATCACCCTGCCAAGCCCTCTCAAAGTACTGAGATTACAGACATGAGCCACTTTGCCTGGCCCAGAGTTGGAATTTTATATTTAAGCATAATCTGCCTTTTCTTCAACAGATCTTTAATTTTTTTTTTTTTTGAAACAGAGTCTCACTTTGTTGCCCCAGTATAGTGTGTGACATGATAGCTCACAGCAACCTCAAACTCTTAGGCTCAAGCAATTGTCTTGCCTTAGCAGCCTCCCAAGTAACTGGGACCACAGGTGCCTGCCATAGCACTTGGCTATTTTTAGTGATGGCGGTCTTGATCTTGCTCAGGCTGGTCTTGAACCTGTGAGCTCAGGCAATCCACCCACATTGGCCTCCCAGAGTGCTGGGATTACAGGTGTGAGCCACTGCATCCCAGATCTTTTCTTTTCTTTCTTTTTTTTTTTTTTGAGACAGTCTCACTTTGTCACCCTTGGTAGAGTGCCATGATGTCACAGCTCACAGCAACCTCCAGCTCTTGGGCTTAGGCGATTCTCTTGCCTCAGCCTCCCGAGTAGCTGGGACCACAGGTGCTCACCACAACACTCGGCTATTTTTTGTTGCAGTTTGGCTGGGGCTGGGTTTGAACCTGCCACCCTCAGTATATGGGGCTGGAGCTCTACTCGCTGAGCCCCAGGCGCCGCCCCAGGCCTCAGATCTTTAATCTTGAACAGTTCTCTTTGCTTCAAAATGTCTCCAATACTGGGTGACGCCTGTGGCTCAGCAGGTAGGGCACTGGCTCCATATACTGAGGGTGGGGGGTTCAAACCCAGCCACAGCCAAACTGCAAAAAAAAAAATAGCCGGGCATTGTGGTGGGCACCTGTGGTCCCAGCTACTCGGGAGGCTGAGGCAAGAGAATTGCCTAAGCCCAAGAGCTGGAGGTTGCTGTGAGCTGCGATGCCATGGAACTCTACCAAGGGCGACAAAGTGAGACTGTCTCTTAAAAAAAAAAGTCTGCAATACTTTTGTTTTACTTTGTTTTGGTGTTTCATTTCGTTCGTTTTTTTTTGAGGCAGAGTCTTACTATGTTGCCCTCGTAGAGTGCTATGGCATCACAGCTCACAGCAACCTCAAACCACTGGGCTCAAGTGATCCTCTTGCCTCACCTTCCTAAGTAGATGGGACTATAGGTGCTCATTACAATGCTGGTCTAGTTTTGCTATTTTTAGTCAACAGGGTCTCAAACTCCTGAGCTCAAGCAATCGATCCACCTCGGCCTCCCATAGTGCTAGGATTACAGGCGTGAGTCACCACACCAGGCCTGATTCTAGATTAGAAGCAGTGAAGAGCAGGGATAGGACAAGATAAGGAGGAAATGAAGTTGACGAAGATAAGACAGAAGACGCGCTACAGAAACAAAGAAAAGGCAAACACCTATAGTTCTTAATAGTTGTGTCACAGATATTTTTACTTTATTTAACTGCTCACTTTGAGTTTTAGTGACACCACTTCTTGTGTACCATTAATTAATTCATTCAAAAAGCACGAATGTCTCCAACCCCAATAAGCCTCCCGCATCCAAGAGGCTTGTAATCTTGTTACAGATATTAAATGCTAAGAGAATAAAGTACAACAAATGCAAGTGTTGCAGGGAAAGTGTAAGAGGAGCAGTTAACATTCATTGTGTGTGTTCCAGCACAAGCAGCTTTGCTAGCTCGGAATAAGCTTTTAGTCTTTGTTAGCAGCTTTCCTGATCTGTGGGTCTTTACAGAAGTTTTGAGATACACAAAAATCAATAAATGTAAAATCTGCACAGACAGAAACAAAGGAAGCCTTCCCAGCATCACTTATGAGCTGAGCAAGCTGAAATTTGCACGGTTGAATCAGAAAGGATGCTGTCCACTACGCTCCTTGAAAGTGAAATAATGGATGTAACAGTCTGTCTCAAAATTTTCATACTGGCCTACATATTCCTAACCACTTCTTCTGCACAGGACATTCTTCTAGTTGAAACTTTTTTTTTTTTTTGAGACAGCATCTCAAGCTGTTGCCCTCAGTAGAGTGCCAAGGTATCACAGCTCAAACTCCTGGGCTTAAGTGATTCTCTTGCCTCCAACTCCCAAGTAGCTGGGACTACAGGCACCCGCCACAATGTCTGGCTATTTTTTTTTTTTTTATTGAATTGTCATTGTTTTAGCTGACCCGGGTCAGGTTCAAACTCACCACCCTTAGCGTATGTGGCCAGCGCCCTGTCGACTGAGCTACAGGTGCCGCCTGGTTGAAATTTCTGAAGTGGAAAAGGCACGGCTATTCCAATCTAAGGCTGAAACTCAAAAATGACAATCTATTTTTAAAATAACCAGTAAAAGAATTCAAGCTCTTGGTTCTAAAGAAACTTCATTTTCAAGGCTTTAATGATTTAATTTAGCAGAGGTCTCTATGTTCACCCTCCCTCTTCCACGATTTCACCAATGCTTCCTGTTTCTTAGTCACTTCCTCTTCTTTATTTTGGTGTTCCTGTTGAAGTGAACTTTAGTTCGGCTCTTCCCACTACTGAACAGTCTGGTCAGTCTGATGCATGCAGGAAATCACCAAGTACGTACAACTTTTATGGGAAACCAACTATTGTTAGTAATAGGGGATTTCTATGAAATAACTGAATTGCATTAAGTTGCATTTTTAGCCCATTTTTTCCTAGGGCATCATATTCTAGAGCACTTCTGGCTAGGAGCACCAGAAGATAGGCTGCTGTGAAGTATTATTTTGAGCAGCTGGGCAGAGTGGCTCAAGCTTATAGTCCTAGCACTTTGGAAGGCTGAGGCAGGAGTATCAGCTGAAACCAAGCATTCCAGACCAGCCTGAGCAATACAGGGAGACCATCTCTACATAAAATATAAAAAAATCAGGCCCCTTGGCTCAGCACCCATAGCACATTGGTTATGGCACCAGCCACATATACCGAGGGTGGCGGGTTTGCACCCGACCTGGGCCATCTAGACAACAATGTTAATTGCAATAAAAAATAGCCAGATGTTTAGGGGGGGTGCCTGTATTCCCAGCTACTTGGGAGGCTTAGGCTAGAGATTCACTCAAGCCAAAGACTTTGAGGTTGCTGTGAGCTGTGATAGCAAGGCACTCTACCAAGGGTGACATAATGAGACTCTATCTCAAAAAAAAAAAAAAAAAAAAAAAAATCCAGCCTCTTTGCCCATTGCCTTGGCCATGGAGGCCCATTCCCTGTCTATGGTGAACGTATCTTGCTTTGTAAGCTTTCTTACTCTGTAAGTCTGTCTTTCTCTTCCTTAGTAAACTTTGTCCCACGCTTCTTAAAGGAAAAAAAAACACACACATACACATTTATATGAACATAAAATTACCTAAGCATGGAGGCATGTGCTTGTAGTCCCAGCTACCTAGAAGGCTGACGCAGGCATGTGCTTGTAGTCCCAGCTACCTAGAAGGCTGACGCAGGACTGCTTGAACACAGGAGTTTGAGGCTGCACTGAGCTATGATGATGCCACTGTACTCTAACCTGAGTGACAGAGTGAGACCATCATAAAAACAAAAACAAAACAAAACAAAAAAAAAAACCAAAAGAAAACCAATACACACACATATACACAAAGCCAAACAAAAAAAAATCATATATGTGATATATATGATACTTTATACAAAGTTATATCATTCAAAATCTCAAAATAATATATAAAGTAACATATCTTCAATTGTGGATTTATTTTATTTTATTTTTATTTTTTGAGACAGAGCCTCAAGCTGTCACCCTGGGTAGAGTGCTGTAGCATCACAGCTCACAGCAACCTCCAACTCCTGGGCTTAAGCGATTCTCCTGCCTGGGCCTCCCAAGTTCCTGGGACTACAGGCGTCCGCCACAACGCCCGGCTATTTTTTTGGTTATAGTTGTCTGTGTTGTTTGGCAGGCCTGGGACTGGATCCAAACCTACCAGCTCCCGGGTATGTGGCTGGCACCCTAGCCACTGAGCTATAGGAACCAAGCCTATTTTAGCAATTTTCAAGTCTACTACTATACATTAAGATGATAGTCACCGTGCTATACAACAGATCTCCAAAACTTATTCTAACTAAAATATTGTAGCCTTCAACCAATATCTCCCTGCTTTCCCTACCCTTATCACTAGTAACCACCATTCTACTTTCTGCTATAAGTTCAGTGTTTTTTTTAGATTCCACATGTAAGTGAGATCATATAGCATTTGCCTGTTAGTGCCTGGCTTATTTCATTTAACACGATGTCTTCCATGTTTACCCATGTTGTTGCAAATGACTTACTCCAGTATTTAATCCGAAAAAAACAAAAGTAAAATAAGTGATTTTCCTTCTTGCGCTGAACAGGTAGCACAAATCCCTTCTTTTTAAAACATATATGTTGGGCACGGTGGCTCAGGCCTGTAATCCTAGCACTCTGGAAAGCTGAGGCAGGTGGATCGTCTGAGCTCACGTGTCAGAGACCAGTCTGAGCAAGTGCGAGACTCTACCTCTAAAAATAGTGGGACACCTATAGTCCCAGCTACTCAGGAGGCCGAGGCAAGAGAATCACTTGAGCCCAAGAGTTAGAGGTTGCTGTGAGGTATGATGCCACGGCACTCCACCGAGGGTGACAAAGTGAGACTCTGTTTCAAAAAAAATAAGTAAATAGGGCTGGGAGTGGTGGCTCATGCCTGTAATCCTAGCACTCTGGGAGGCTAAGGCAGGTGGATTGCTTGAGCTCACAAGTTCAAGACCAGCCTGAGCAAAAGCGAGATCCCGTCTCTACTAAAAATAGAAAATCTGAGGCAAGAGGATTGCTTCAGTCCAAGAGTTTGAGGTTGGGTGACAGCTTGTGGTATTATAATTAGTATTGTCTTGGTAGGAATTCTGCACAGGAATTTAGCTATAACGACTAAAAGTTAAGTCACCACCCTTTTGAACTTACTAAGTAGCAGAAAGAATTCATCATTGTTAAATGATCCAACATTGCAAATGCTTTTTACTTGATACTGATCTGACTGCTTTCTGAAAAGACTATATGCAATCACAGCAACAAGATGCTTGGCTGCCTCACACCCATAACCCAACTTCAATCTGTAGCCACTGTGACTTTGGGGTCATTGGAGCTCTCCCAAGTACTTGCTTTGGCCTGAAGCTGACACAGGAGCTTCTTTCTAGGGCTGACACCAGAGATCCAGGTTAGCATTCCGGGGACAAGCCCTCTGCCCCCACTTGACTGTATTCATCCCCTGGTCTATCCAGAAGGTTGAAGTGTCTGAGGGCCAGTCAGAAGGCTGAGCTGGTCATCCCCCACCGTCCCTAGTTAGCACAGTCCATCCATGTACTAGAGAGGATCAGGGGTACCCAGCACTATGCTGGTTTTTCTGTCAAATTCTGGCTGTATAATAGGAAAGCACTGCTCACCAGTCACTACAGACCTTTCTTCAGTGCTAGAAAGAAATCATGGCCATGACAGTTTCATAAAAAAATATCATTATTGGGCGGCGCCTGTGGCTGAGTAGGGCGCCGGCCCCATATACCGAGGGTTGCGGTTGAAACCCAGCCCCAGCTAAACTGCAACAATAAAAAAAATAGCCAGGCGTTGTGGTGGGCACCTATAGTCCCAGCTGCTCGGGAGGCTGAGGCAAGAGAATTGTCTAAGCCCAGGAGCTGGAGTTTGCTGTGAGCTGTGTGACATCATGGCACTCTATCGAGGGTAGGAAAGTGAGATTCTGTCTCTACAAAAAAAAAAAAGCTTTAAAAAATTAAAAAATTAAAAAAATCATTATTGTATGATACAAAACAATTACCTTTACTTTATTCTCCCTTAACCAGGTTACAAAATAAGTTTCCACATTCTGAATCATAGGAAACAATGGTGATTTCCAATCTATTTACAGGGCTTTCATTACTATTCAAAAATAATTATTGGTGAGGATTTCCTGAAGTACAGAAATCTCAAAAGTCAACTTCCAGCTTGGCGCCCGTAGGCCAGTAGTTAGGACACAAGCCACATACGAGGCTGGTGTCCCAGGCCAGCTAAACAAGGACAACTACAACAACAAAACAGCCGGGCGTTGTGGTGGGTGCCTGTAGTCCCAGCTACTTGGGAGGCCGACGTAAGGTAAGCACGTAAGCCCAAAAGTTTGAGGTTGTTGTGAGCTGTGACACTACAGCACTCTACTGAGGGTGACATACTGAGACCATCTCAAAAAAAAAAAAGAAGTCAACTTTCACCCTCCATACCACATTTCAATACTGGAAATTACCTGAGTGATTGCAACCTACACTCCTGGACTCAAGCAATCCTCCTGCCTCAGCCTCCCTAGTAGCTGAGACAACAGGCGCCTGCCATAATGCCCAGCTCGATCCTCCTGCCTCAGCCTCCCACCACACGTGGCCAATCTCCCATGTTTAGTCTAAGAATTCAAGGGCTTTGATACTGCTTCCTTAGCTAGCATCACTAGGCAAAAGAACTTTCAAGATAGGCTGAAAGATAAGATTTTAATTTGGTACTCTTAATGGGCAACATCCTTTTACGTAGGTAAATCTGCAAGGTTGAGAATTCTTTTTCAGGTTTAGTTTTAGGTTCACTGTATCTTTCTTTCTTTCTTTTTTTTTTTTTTTCGTAGAGACAGAGTCTCACTTTATCACCCTGGTAGAGTGCTATGGCGTCACACGGCTCACAGCAACCTTCAACTCCTAGGGGCTTGAGCAATTCTCTTGCCTCAGCCTCCCAAGTAGCTGGGACTATAGGTACCCACCACAGTGCCCGGCTATTTTTTTTTTGTTATTGCAGTTTGGCAGGGGCCAGGTTTGAACCCGCCACCGTTGGCATATGGGGCCAGCGCCCTACCAGCTGAGCCACAGGCGCCGCCCCACTGTATCTTTCTTTGATGAACATATCACAAAGTTAGATGAATTAGGCTAACTGTATTAGAGCTTCTTAGGAAAACAGTATAAATTGTTACAACTAGTTTTTTCAGATAAAAAAAAGTATAATTATAATCTCTGTCCTCTTCATAAATTAATGACAAACTCAGAAGAATTTAATAAAGCTATTTTAAAAGGTGTAAATAGTTCTAATCTCTTTTCTATATTCTTGTATTGATTAAATAATTCACACACTTTACAAAAATCTTCCAGATGGGCGCCTGTGGCTCAAGCGGCTAAGGCGCCAGCCACATACACCTGAGCTGGAAGGTTTGAATCCAGCCTGGGCCCACCAAACAACAATGACAGCTGCAACCAAAATATAGCCAGGCGTTGTGGCAGGCGCCTGTAGTCCCAGCTACTTGGGAGGCGGAGGCAGGAGAATTACTTGAGCCCAGGAGTTAGAGGTTGCTGTGAGCTGTGATGCCACAGCACTCTACCCAGGGCGATAGCTTGAGGCTCTGTCTGAAAAAAAAAAAAAAAAAAAAAAAAAATCTTCCAAGGGGCGGTGCCTGTGGCTCAGTGGGTAGGACACCGGCCCCATATACCGAGGGTGGTGGGTTCAAACCCGGCCCAAGCCAAACTGCAACAAAAAAATAGCCAGGTGTCTGTAGTCCCAGCTTCTCGGGAGGCTGAGGCAAGAGAATCGCCTAAGCCCAGGAGCTGGAGGTTGCTGTGAGCTGTGTGACATCACGGCACTCTACCCAGGGCGATAAAGTGAAACTTTGTCTCTAAAAACAAAAACAAAAACAAAATCTTCTGTGAAATGAAAGCTATAACTCTATCTCTTGAAGACTGTCAGTGTCACGTAAGTATTGGTCAGTCTTGGGCAGCTTGTCCACAGCTGCCCGGCTCTGCTGCGTGGTCTTCACAAATCTGAGCAGATTGACGATGGCAGCAGGTGTCACTCCAGGGATACGACTGGCAGCCCCGATCTAGGAATTAGAACCACAGGAGAAACGTGGGTGACCTATGTTAAATCAAATCTATTTTCCTCCTAATAACAAACCGTGTATTTTATAAAATATCTTTATAATTATACCTTAATTTAATGTATTACCAAGTAGATAAAGGAATTGTGATTATTTATGTCTTCATTTTACAAATGGGAAAGTGCAGCTCTGAGAAGTTAAAATGATTAGTGTAAGATCCCATAACTAAGGTTCAGCGCCTGTGGCTCAAGGGGCTAAGATGCCAGCCACATACACCTGAGCTAGAGGGTTCGAATCCAGCCGGGTCCAGCAAACAACAATGACGGCTGCAACCAAAAAACAGCCAGGCGTTGTGGCGGGCACCTGTAGTCCCAGCTACTTGGGAGGCAGAAGCAGGAGAATTGCTTAAGCCCAGGAGTTGGAGGTTGCTGTGAATTGTAATGCCATGGCACTCTACCCAGGGCGACAGCTTGAGACTGTGTCTCAAAAAAATAAAATAAAATAAAATAAAATAAATCCCATAACTAACAGAGGTTAGAGTACTTACTCTCTCTTTCTATTAAACTAAGGAAAATTATAGGGCAGCTCCAGGGGCTCAGTGAGTAGGGCGCTGGCCCCATATACTGAGGGTGGTGGGTTCAAGCCCAGCCCCAGCCAAACTGCAACAAAAAAAATAGCCAGGTGTTGTGGTGGGCACCTGTAGTCCCAGCTACTCGGGAGGCTGAGGCAAGAGAATCGCCTAAGCCCAAGAGCTGGAGGTTGCTGTGAGCTGTGATGCCACAGCACTCTATCAAGGGCGACAAGGTGAGATTCTGTCTCTAAAAAAAGAAAGAAAGAAATTATAACAGAGTTCCTTTCTTCAAATACAGGTCCAAGTCCCTTATCTGAAATCCTTGAGGCCACCTTGTAGTAAGGTACTTACACTGCACACAACAGAACTTCTCCAGTGGTGTCTGGGGCAGCATCCCCCACTGTTTATCCCATCAGCATTTATTTCTGCAATGCATTTTTTTTTTGCCTTTTTATTTAATTAATTTATTTTTATTGTTGGGGATTCATTTGAGGGTACAAGAAACCAGGTTATACTGATGGCATTTGTTAGGTAAAGTCCCTCCTACAATTGTGTCTTGCCCCCAAAAGGTGTGGCACACACCAAGTCTGCATTGCATTTTTGCAGTGAAATGTATGAACATTCATTCTAAGTGGCATAAAGACCAAATAGGCTAAAGTTAGTTGAAATCAGTTTTGCTACTAAATAACTTTGAGGCAAAGTCTGTGAGAACTTTCTGCACTTTAGAATTGTGACTAAGGTTTCTGAATACCTAAGACCATTGCTGTCCAACTGAATTTTCTGTGATGATGGAAATTTTCCGTAAGATTCTCATTGCAATATTGCAATGTCCACTGTGGTAGCCACTAGTCACATCTGGCTACTGGGCACTTGCAATGTCACTAATGAGACTGAAGAGCTGAATTTTAAATTACATTTAATTTTAATTAATGTAGATAACCAGAGTTGGCTAGTGACTATTGTGTTAGACAAGGCAGCCTACGATAACCCACAAAACATAACCTAAAATCAATAGGAGGGGGCAGAGTCATCAAATTTAAAGCCTACTTACCTGATGATGTCTATTGCTAAGAATACCATGTTATGCTGAAATCCCTCCTCGCTGTAAGAATAGTTTTTTCCCAAATTTTTTACAGACCATATTTTTATAAAATTCCCTTTAAAAACATACATCTCAGAAATCAACAAATATAGCCTGACAACATTTAAATATTTATTAGAAGCTCAATACTGCGAATGTGCACATACACACACACACATTAGACTGAAACACAGGGTGGGGGAACTCTGGTTCTCCTGTTCCTTTGATTCACGCCTAAGACAACACCATGGAACTCCGAAGGAGGGATCTAAGTGGTGATTCGATAACCACTAATATGCGTTACATTTCAACACAGTGTGGTTTTCTTTAAGCCGTGCATATATACTGGTTTGCACAGATGGTTTAGCATATGGTTGGGATTAGGGAATAATTACAATCAAATCAATTATTGACTTCCAGTTATTTATTTATTCTAAGATTTACCAACTCTCATAGGGATATACCAACATCTGTCATATAGAGAGATATGAAAAAACCTAAGGCAAAGTTTCTTATCATTAAGTAAGAAACTTATGGCCATTGTAAACACCAGGTTTAAAAAACTAAAGCTCCAAATGCTTATTTATAACTTGCTCCTATTCCACTTCCTGTTATCTTACCGTCTGTGGACGACTGAGATGCAGTTTCTCTCGAACTTCCTGGGACAAGGACACGTCCTTGACAGACAAATAATCTAGGTCACTTGGCAACTGGAGAGCTTCATCTCGCTGAACTTCCTTTATTTCTTGTAGTTGAAAGAACACCACTGATTCATAAGTGGCTGGAGAACAAAATCAGAATCATGTGTTGATACCAGGTTATACTAACAACTCACATTTTTCTTTTTTTTTGAGACAGAGTCTCACTATGTTGCCCTCAGTAGAGTGCTGTAGCGTCACAGCTCACAGCAACCTCAAACTCTTGGGCTTAAGTGATTCTCTTGCCTTAGCCTCCCAAGTAGGTGGGACTACAGGCGCCCACCACAACACTCAGCTATTTTTTTTTGTTGTTGCAGTTGTCATTGTTGTTTAGCTGGCCCGGGCCAGATTCAAACCTGCCAGTCTTGGTGTATGTGGCTGGTGCTGTAACCACTGTGCTATGGGAGCTGAGCCTTACCACTCACATTTATACAGCCTTTTACAAGTTACAAAGCACTTTTGCACACATCATCTCATTCAACACTCATCTCAACACCATAAACAGGTGAGGGCAAGTGTTCCCCTTTGTGTACAAAGAAACTGAGGCTAAGAAAAAGGGAGTATGAGTATTTTGCACATTAACCACAACATTCTGTCTAGTAGTTTAATGCATGTCTTTTTCATTACAAATACCTAGAAAATTAAAGTAAAAAAAAAAAAAAAAGAATTTACTTTTCCTGTCAATACAAATCTTGGGTAGAACACTTCCCTCAACAGGGTATTGGTTTGAATTTTAAGTCTTAAAGTAGAGCTTCTTACTTGACAAAGAAAAATTTAAATCATTTTCTTAAAGTTTACTCAGAAGTGATTTAGGCAGATAACTCAGCAATTATTTTGTTATTAAAACATTCTGGCTCGGTGCCTGTAGCTCAAGTGGTTAGGGTGCCAGCCACGTACACCAGACCTGGCAGGGTTCAAATCCAGCCTGACCCACCAAACAACAAAGACAACTACAACCAAAAAAAAAAAAAAAAAAAAAAATAGCCGGGCATAGTGGCAGGCACCTGTAGTCTGTAGTCCCAGCTACTTGGGAGGCTGAGGCAAGAGACTCGCTTAAGCCCAAGAGTTTGAGGTTGCTGTGAGCTATGACGCCATGACCCTCTATCCAGGGTGACAGCCTGAGACTCTGTCTCAAAAAAAAAAAAAAAATTAGATCCTTTAAAAAAAAACCCCCAAACCTCTTTTTTAAAAAACTAAACTGGAAAAATAAAACCTAAATTAATTCATTGCATTGTCCAGGGTCTTGTCAAAAAACAAGCAAATAAACAAACAAGAAAACACCACCAAAACCCCCCCAAAATTAAAAAAAATAACCTAAACTGAGGTAGTCATTCTGTCCAATTCAAGAAAGAGAGTCATGGGCAGCACCTGTGGCTCAGTGGGTAGGGTGCTGGCCCTATATACCGAGGGTGGCAGGTTCAATCCTGGCCCCAGCCAAACTGCAACAAAAAAATAGCTGGGCGTTGTCGTGGGCACCTATAGATCCAGTTACTCGGGAGGCTGAGGCAAGAGAATAGCCTAAGCCCAGGAGTTGGAGGTTGCTGTGAGTTGTGACACCACGGCATTCTACCAAGGGCAATAAAGTGAGACTCTATCTCTAAAAAAAAAAAAAGAAAGAGAGTCCCAGTAAGGTTTCGGTAGCATCTGTTTCCATCACTTGACTGGCAACTAGAAATCTCTCTCTCGCCTACTCAGCACCCTCTGTCTCTGGGCACCATCATCATCCCGGGCCTCAGCTTCTTTATCTAAAAATTTCAGGGGGGGGGGCTCAGATCAGATGATTGCCAAGGGTCCTCATGGCAACAAAGACTAGTTATGAAGTACATAGGTCAGACAAGTTAAGTTCAAATCCTAGTTCGGCCACTCACAAATTGTGTAATCTTGGGCAACTTAGGATTTTCTGTAAAATCAGAAGAATCTACCCCTCACAGGGAAATTCTAAGCAGCAAACAAAATCATGCATGTAGAGAGTTTAGCAAAATGTGGTTAATACAGGGTGGTGCTCATAGCTCAGTCGGTAGGGCGCAGGCCACATACACCAAGGCTGGCAGTTTGAACCTGCTCTGAGCCAGCTAAAACAACAGTGACAACTACAACAACTACAACAACAACAACAACAACAACAACAAAAATAGCCAGGTGTTATGGCAGGCGCTTGTAATCTCAGCTACTTGGGAGGCTAAGGCAAGAGAATCACTTAAGCCCAAGACCTTCAGGTTGCTGTGAGTTGTGACACCACGGCACTCTATGAAGGGCGACATAGTGAGACTCTGTCTCAAAAAAAAAAACAAAAACCTAAAGCCATTGATCTTTAATCCAATATAGTTTCTTTTAACCCAAAGACAGAGACTATAAAGTCTTCATACACGTCAAAGACCTTAAAGAGCAAAGAAAAACAGTAACGATTGTGTGGCTGAAGTCAGGGTTTCCTATAACAAGTTAATGATAATTGTTCTGGATTATTCTAATCTGAACCTCATGATTTATGGAACAAAGTAAAATTGCAAACCAAATTTTCTTATAATTTTTTTGTGATTATTTTGAGACAGGATCATCCTGCTCTGTCACCAAGGCTGACATGCAATGACACGATAATAGGTCACTGCAGCTTCTAATTCCTGCACTCAGGCAATCCTCCTGACTCAGCCTCCCAAGTAGCTGGGACTATAGTACAGATACATGCCACCACATCCAACTAATTTTTTTTTTTTTTTTTTTGAGACAGAATTTCACTATGTCGCCCTGGGTAGAGTGCTGTGATGTTATAGCTCACAGCAACCTCAAACTCTTGGGTTTAAGCAATTCTCGTGCCTCAGCCTCCCAAGTAGCTGGGACACCTGCCACAACGCCCAGTTATTTTTGTGGCAGTTGTCATTGTTGTTTAGCTGGCCCGGGTCGGATTCAAACCCGCCACCCTCTGTGTATGTGGCTGGCGCCGTAACCACTGTGCTAGGGGGGCCAAGCTGTCATCCAACTAATTTTTATTTTTTTGTGTGTGTGTGGTTTTTGACTGGGGCTGAGTTTGAACCCGCCACCTCTGGCATATTGGACCAGCACCCTATTCCTTTGAGCCATAGACGCAGCCCCATCCACCTAATTTTTACATTTTTTGTAAAGACTGTGAAAACACAGTCTTGTCTTACTATGTTCCCTAGGCTGGTCTCAAACTTCTGGGCTCAAGTGATCTTCCCACCTCAACCTCTCAAATTGCTAGCTTTAACAGGCACAAGCCATCTCATTCGGCCCAATTTAATTTAAAAAATTGTTTTTTAAGAGATGGAGATGGGGAGTCTGACTATATTGCTCAGGCTGGAGTGCAATGGATATTCACAGGTGTGACTGTAGCACATTACAGCTTTGAACTCCTGGGCTCAAGAAATCTCCCTCCCTCAGCCTCCCAAATATCTGGGATTACAGGGGAGTGCCACTGCACCCAGTGCAAACCAAGCTTAAAATACATAATCCAATCATGTTCCTTGGTGCTAACAGCCATAAATGTTTAATAAAGTAATTTTTACTCAATATGAGAAATCATGATGATGAAATAAAAGGTCAACAGTGTTTCC
Organism: Loris lydekkerianus; assembly: GCA_963574355.1. Lineage (NCBI taxonomy): Eukaryota > Metazoa > Chordata > Mammalia > Primates > Lorisidae > Loris > Loris lydekkerianus. Next base: position 29,754 of record CAUYPK010105934.1, read on the forward strand.
TGTACATCAGTAAATTACTAGTGTTTGATAATTTTGAAGAATGATTCTAGGGTTTCTGGTGAGTTTCCTTTTGCTGTTGAACTTTTGTAACCTTCCATGGTAGTATGGTAGGTAGCCCGTGGGTCATCCTACACACAGAGCAACAGCACAGAAAGGTGACAGACTTCTGTGGAACTAAAAAGAAAACACCACTGTTAGAAGGAACACAGCCTTATCACTCCGCTGCCAGGTCTCCAAGGAGCTTTAAGTCTTTTCCTGTTTGGATAGCACACCACCATCAACTGTTCCTGCCCTTCTCCCCACAGGGTCCTGTTTTTTGCCTTTTTCACTACATATACTAATTTTCCACTGCAGGAAAAAACACCTGCTATCAAAATGCAGAAGCCAATACTATTCTCAGTATTTCTGTTTATATCTGGAATTTGCATTTAAAAAAAAAAGTGAAGAAAAAACAGTACAATACCAAAAACATCTGTGGCTATGATGGTTGATAAACTGACCAAGAGCCTGGGAGCTCATGTTTTACAATGTCTAGAAGCAGATTCTGGATTTCTCTGCCTTATAAGTATTTGTCAGTTGTAGAATATTCCAGTATATGGTATGGTCAAATCCAAAGACAGTATTATTTTTCACATTATTTGAACATTATTAGGTGGGGAAAATGTAAAAAGAATTTAAAGTTAAAAAAAATTTTTTTTTTTTTTTTTTAATAAGAAGCTCTATAGATTACTTAACTGGAAATGTGCACACAAATACTCAGTGGGTCTGTGGTGGGGCCCGAGACTCTTTATTCCTAATAAGCTTCCAGATGTTGCAATGCTGCTGGCTGGTGACCACACTGGGCAGCACCACGGGCAGCACTGTGCTGGTCCCAGCATAACAGGGCTCCTCCTGGCACAAAGCTCTTAACACACCTATTGTCTATTCCTAATTGCTCAAATGGAAAAGAGAGTATACAGGCATCTCAGGTAAAATAGTATTTTCTACCTTCTATCTTCAGTCTGTCAGCCAGCTCTCTACATTGAGTATACTTCCTCAAGGGGTCTGGAACAGCCTGGGCTAATAACTCCATGTCAACTTCCTCATACTTCAGAACATCCAGAGCACTGCAAATACACAGAAGTTTAATTAACGTAAAGATCCATATATGGAACGATGTAAAGTCTCAGAATAAATAACACCAAAACATACTCTTGTTTCCAAGTACAATGAGCAAATGTAATAGCATCTGTAAAATGGTAAGCCCCCAACAAGGTTTAACATTTGATTCTCTCCAACTCCTAATCAGGAGAATTAAGTAGTTGGTAAGGGTGGAAGGCCACTTGTCCTCCCTTCTGCAGAAGGTAATCTCTAACAAAGGTTTCATGGAATTTCCCAAGCTCATGGAACCTGCTTTACATCTAAGCCATGTTGCATCCTAGTGTTCTGTGAACGAGGCACCCTTTGCATGCTTAGGTGCCCTGACGGAAGTTTCCTGCTTTCTTCTACAGAACTCCCTAAGGAAGACCAAGAGGCTGTTGTGAGCATGTTTTAAGTCTCTGCAAAACAAACTGATAAAAGTAGCAAAGTAGTTCTTATCTTAGAACAATTCTCATTTAAAAAAATATGATACAGAAGATTAGTATTGCTTCAGTCATATATTAATTTTTACCACATGGGAACTTTTCTTCTTTGAGACAGAGCCTCACTCTGTCACCTGAGGCTAGAGTGTTGCGGGGTCAGCCTAGCTCACGGCCACGTCAAACTCTTCGGTTCAAGCAATCCTCCTGCCTCAGTCTCCTGAGTAGCTGGGACTACAGGTGCACCAGCCCTGGCCTGGAACTTTTCTTTCTGAGACAAGGTTTCACTTTGTCCTCTAGGCTAGAGCACAGTGGCCTAATCGTAGCTCACTGTAACCTCAAATTTCTGGGCTTAATAAATCCTCCTGGCTCAGCCTCCTAAGTACAGACTTAGGAGGGAGGGACTACAGGAGCCTGCCATCATACTCAGAGAATTTTTTTTTTTTTTTGAGACAGAGCCTCAAGCTGTTGCTCTGGGTAGAGTGCTCTGTCATCACAGCTCACAGCAACCTCCAACTCCTGGGCTCAAGCGATTCTCCTGCCTCAGCCTCCCAGTAGCTGGGACTACAGGCGCCTGCCACAACGCCCGGCTATTTTTTGGTTGCAGCCGTCATTGTTTGGTGGGCCTGCGCTGGATTCGAACCCCCCGGCTCAGGTGTATGTGGCTGGCACCTTAGCTGCTAGAGCCACAGGCACCGAGCCCATATCTGGATAATTTTTTGTTTTTTGCGATTTTTGGGCAGGGCTGGGTTTGAACCCACCACCTTCGGCATACGGGGCCGGGGTGCTACTCCTTTGAGCCACAGGTGCCGCCCTACCTGGATAATTTAAAAAAATTTTTTTTTAGCTGATTGAAGTGGATTGCTTGTGCTCAGGAGTTCAAGACTGGCCTGATGAACAGTAAGACCCCATTTGTACTAAAAAAAATAGAAAAATTAGCCAAAAGAACTCAATGGGAACCACAAAGGAAATTATACTTAAAATTTTTTAAAATTATGTATTTTTTTAATCCTAAAAAAAAGATGAGTCACCTAAAAGGATTTTGAAAAGACACTCGAAGGCATATTCATTTAAAATGTATAGGTAGAGGCGTACAATGTCTTTCTGAAATTATCTTGTTTTTCTATAAAAAGTAAGAAAGGCCTATACTAAAAATGCATACCTGACAGGCAGACTTCTGCTAGTACTTATAGGAGCCTGTGGTATTAATTTTTTCCATTTGGAGCTTGAAAACTCAATGGATTTCAACACAGAAATGCCTTCTTCTAAAGAAGACTTCATCCAAGAAGCTCTTTCATATCGCTGCTGGGACACACAGCCAGCTTCCTTATACCCTAGGGAAGAGAGAGAGAGGGAGAGAGAACATAAAGACAGGTTTCAAAGCAATGCAGACCGGGTAGCAGGAGTCAGAGAAGAGTTACCTCGAAATGTGAGGCGGCTGTCAGCATTGTCAGGGCGCAGCGACAAACGGAACTCCACTCGGCTGGTAAACATGCGGTAGGGTTCACTGGTGCCCAGTGTGGTGAGGTCGTCAATCAGGACTCCTATGTAGCCTTCTGTTCGGCTAAGGACAAAGGGAGGCTTGCGACTGACCCGGAGACTGGCGTTGATCCCAGCTATCACACCCTACGAGAGGACTGAAATGTTTAAAAGGCCATTATGACTTGAACCAAGAACTATCCCATTCAGAAGACTACCTGGAAAGGACGGTATGGGATACGAAGAAAATATGCACCATCCACGGGATAAAACAGAGATAGAAAGTGTGATCCAGGCTAGGCACCTGTAACTCAGCGGTTAAGGCGCCAGTCACATACACCCATGCTGGCAGGTTCGAACTTTGCCTGGGCTCACCAAACAACAATAACAACTACAACCAAAAAATAGCCGGGCATTGTAGCGGGTGCCTGTAGTCCCAGCTACTTGGGAGGCTGAGGCAAGAGAATCGCTTAAACCCAAGAGTTTGAGGTTGCTATGAGCTGTGATGCCACAGCACTCTACTCAGGGCAATAGCTTAAGACTCTGTCGCAAAAAAAAAAAAAAAAAAAATCCCACTTATAAGGAATAATATGGTAATTTTCTTTCTTTCTTCCTTTCTTTTTTTTTTTGAGACAGAGTCTATGTTGCCCTAGAGTGCTGTGGCATCACAGCTCACAACAACCTCCAACTCTTAGCCTTAAGTGATTCTCTTGCCTCAGCCTCCCAGTAGCTGGGACTACAGGAACCCACCACAACGCCAGACTATTTTTGGTTGCAGATGACATTGTTGTTTAGCAGGCCCGGACTGGGTTCGAACCCACTACCCTTGGTGAACACTGCTGGTGCCCTGCCGACTGAGCTACGGGCACCGCCATAATATGATAATTTTTAATAAATCTATGCTAACTAATTTTTCCTTCTTTAAAACCCCAAACTTTTAATCTAATCAGAACACACCATCAGATCTAGAAGCTCAGAAAGGAGTAATTAAGCCACATGTGTTTTTAAAATCCTTTTATTTATAAAAGCCTTGTCTATATAGCCTGAAACAGAAATCATCTTCTATTACAGTTATGAGTTGTAGCTAAGATTTATACACTTAACACAACAGATGTTAGATGTTGGAATACAAGTGAAATAGTCCCTTTTGATTAAGAGTAACGTGTCCATAACCTCTTACCTGAGCTGCAGCTTCCTCATAACCAGTAGTGCCATTTATCTGGCCAGCAAGGAAGAGCCGCTGAACCAGATGAGTCTCCAGGGAAGGAGTGATGTGACGGGGATCTAAGTAATCATACTGAACACCATAGCCTGCCCAAAGAGGAAATGGCATCAAATAAGTAAAAAAGGAGCTGGATTTGCCTCAAGGAAGAGCTACAAATATTACCAGTAAGTTCCCTCCAAAAACAAAGGTTATTTTAAATGTACAAATGTTGGACTTCATATCTGAGCCATTCAACAACAATGACTATAGCTGAGACCTCCCTGATTGCTAAAGCAATGCTGACTTATACTGAAGGGCAGCTCTGACCCTCTTTACCTGGCTGAATCATTTTAGCTTTCTCCAAGCCTCTGATGCACGTGATCATTTTTTCCTGTAACTCAGCTGGCAGCGTCACAGATAACCCTTGGGGATAGATGAGGTCAGAATCCATTCCTTCAGGTTCCAACCAAACCTGATGTATACGGTTTGGGAAACGCAAAACCTTCGATTCAATGGAGGGACAGTACCTACAGTAAGACATTTAAATTAAAAAAGCTGAAACAAACAAAAGAGAATCGACATCATTCCTCAAAGTAACTGAACACTGATATTCTGTCCTTACCGGGGTCCTCTGGTAGTTTCCTTAACGTGACTATTGAGGTGAAGGTTCTCAAGGACGATCTCATCCACTCTAGGGTTAGTGTGAGTCAAGTAACATGGCAGCTGATCTTCTGGCTAAAAACCAATAACCAGAAACAATGCTATTTTCCTTCTCTACTAGTTTGGCTCTTAGTCAAATAAATACTACATGACATACACTTACTTTAATAGATATTAAATCTATGCTTAACGTCCAGTACTACTTATAAAGTATTCCTGCCAGAAATAAACAACCCAGAAGATAAAGTTAAATCTAAGCCTCTAAAGCAACCACCAGTCTGCAGGAAATAGGATAGAGGAACATATCAGATGAATCTAGAATGAGAGAAGTTGTAGAGAATAAATAACTCAATTTTTTCCAAATATATATATTTTAAAAAATTAATTATTATTATTTATTGAGACAGAATCTCACTTTGTCACCCTTGGTAGAGTGCTGTGGTGTCATCATAGCTCATAGCAACCTCAAATTCTTGGGCTCAAGTGATCCTCTTGCTTCAGTTTTTTTCATTTTTAGTAGAGAAGGGGTCTCACTTTTGCTCGGGCTGGTCTCAAACTCAGGAGCTCAAGCGATCCATTTCCCCTGGCCTCCCGGAAGGCCAGATTACAGGCATGAGCCTATTTATTTAGTTTTTGAGAAAGTCTCACTTTGTCACCCTCTGTAGAGTGCTGTAACATCATAGTTCACAACAACCTCAAATTCTTGGGTTCAAATGATCCCCTTGCCTCAGCCTCCCAAATAGCTGGCACTATAGGCACTTGCCCCAATACTTAGCTATTTTTAGAGACAGGGTCTCACTCTTGCTTAGGCTGATCTTGAACTGCTGAGCTCAAGCCATCCACCCTCAGCCTCCCCACATGCTAGGATGATAGGCATGAGCCACCTCACCTGGCCTCAAATACAATGTTAAAAAAGAAAAAGAAAAAGAAAGGAGGGCAACTGTTATAATAAACCTCATTTGATTCCTGATTCAAATAAAAAGGGCTATAAAAAACAATTTTGAAGCAGTTAGGGAAAACTAAACACTGAGTATTAGATATTGTTAAAAAATTATGTTTTGTGGCAGTGCCTGGGGCTCAAAGGAGTAGGGCACCGGCCCCATATACCAGAGGTGGTGGGTTCAAACACAGCCTTGGTAAAAAAAATGAATAAATAAAAATTATGTTTTGTTCGGCGTGACAATACAGTTGTTTTTCTTAAAAAAAAAAAAAAATCGATGTTTCTTAAAGACATAGACCGCAGTTATAAGGGAAATGATGTGATGCCGGAGACTGTGGCTCTAAAACGAAGCGAGAAGGAAGCGTGGAGGAGAAAGATGAGCGGAGAGCGCCACAGGGCTCCGTGGAAGCGAGGTGGAAGACACGTGGGTTTCCTATACTATTTCCCTACTTTGCATAAACCAGAAAATTTATAATATATAGTTGATATACACTTCAGAAATTATCATAATTTGCATTTTACCAAAGCAAAAATATAAAAGTGACTTGCTCGATATAACAGAATATTTAAAACAATTCAACAAATCCTCAACCCTAAACATCTAATGTACTTTTTATTTCCTTGAGCTAGGATATAGTAGGGCTTTTTTCTGTTTGTTTTTTGTTTTGAGACTTTGTCACCCTCAGTTGAGTCCTATGGCATCACAGCTCACACGAACCCCAAACTCTCAGGCTCAAGTGATTCTCTTGCCTCAGCCTCTCTCATAGCTGGGACTACAGGCGCCCGCCACAACACCCAGCTATTTTTACAGACGAGATCTTACTCCTGCTCAGGCTGATCTTGAACTTCTGAGCTCAAGCAATCTACCTGCCTCAGCCTCTCAGAGTGCTAGGATTACAGGTGCAAGCTACCACACCTGGCCCTTTTTAAATTTTTTTTTAAACACTGAGTCCTGCTCTGTCACCCTGGCCAGCTGCAGTGGCATCATCATAGCTCACTGTAGTCTCAAACTACGGGGCTCAAGCTATCCTCCTGCTTTAGCCTCTTGACAAGCTGAGACTACAGGCATCTATCACAAGGCCCAGCTAATTCTTCTGTTTTTAGCAGAGATGGGATCTCGTTCATAATCAGACTGGTTTCAAACTCCTGAGCTCAAGCAATCTTCCCACCTCAGCCTCCCCAAGCATTAGGATTACAGACTTGAGCCACCATGCCTGGACTCTGTATATGACTGTCTTATCCATTAAATATACACATATATATCGATATGTCTATTTCTATAGAAAAAGTGATAAATATGGTTAAGCTATGTCCATATTAACAATGGGGGACTGTCAACAGTTTATGGGAGCTTGTCATAATAGTCCTGTAAATTTTCTGTAGATCTGAAATTGTTTCAAAAAAACTTAATTTATAAAACAGATAAAGTTATAGAAGTAAAGAAATTTAAGAAACACCCAATTAGCCAAATTAGCTAATCCTCTTAAAGATCACTTCTTTGCACTCCAAGCAATAGTAATACTATTAATAGTGAACTGCTGCTTAAAAAAAAAAAAAAAAAAAAAAGGAAGTAGTTAGACTAAATCCTGCTGCGAATTATCATAAATACCAGCTGTAAAGCCAGGTTTTTGTAAATTATCTTACCTTAATCCACACTGTCTCATTGAGGAAGCTGAATGGCAAGGATGGATTATCTGGTGTCTGCTTGTTTAGAATGCTAAAATTAATGGAGTCTTTGGCAATTCGGGGTGGAGTCCCCGTCTTCAACCTTCCCACCACAAACCCCAACTTCTCCAAAGTCTGAGCCAACCCTATAGAAGGCTGATCCCCCAGACGTCCTGCAGGATGCATCTCCAATCCAATTACAATCATGCCTCTGAGAAACGTCCCGGTAGTCAGAATCACACTTTCTGCGTTTACTGTGCTTCCATCGGCTAAATGACAAAAAAATGAGTAAAATCATTTGTTAGTTATCACCTAGATCAAATGGAATCTGGCTCTTACATTAGAACTACAGAAGACCTTTCGATCTTTACGAGCCTGAGAAAGAATCTTTTTTTTAATATTTGTTTTTTATTTGTTTGTTAAGCTTTATTGAAGTATGATAGACAAATAAAAAAGCCACACAGAGGGCAGCGCCTGTGTTCAGTGAGTAGGGCGCTGGTCCCATATACTGAAGTTGGTGGGTTCAAACCCAACCCCGGCCAAAATGCAACAAAAAACAAACAAAATAAAATAAAATTTGTTAAAAAAAATTAAATTAAAAAAAAAAAGCCACATAGATTTAAAGCACACAACATGGCCCAGTGCAGTGGCTCACTCCTGTAATCGTAGCACTCTGGGAGGCTGTGGAGTATAGACTGTTGGAGTATAGACTGTTTGAGCTCAGAAGTTCAAGACCAGCCTGAGCAAAAGTAAGAACCCCTTCTGTACTAAAACGAGTAAAACTAGCCAAGTGTAGTGGTGCATTCCTATAGTCCCAGCTACTTGGGAGCTGAGGCAAGAGGACTGCTTGAGCCCAAGAGTTTGAGGTTGCTGTGAGCTATAATGATGCCACAGCATTCTACCCAGGGTGACAGAATCTTACTTAAAGAAGAAAAGGCTTGGAACCCATAAGCACAGTGGTTATGGCACCAGCCACATACACTGAGGGAGCTGGGTTCAAATCTGACCCAGGTCAGCTAATCAACAATGACAACTGCAACAAAAAATAGCCGGGCATTGTGGTAGGCACTTGTAGTCCCAGCTACTCAGGAGGCTGAGGCAAGAGAATCATTTAAGCCCAAGAGTCTGAGGTTGCTGTGAGCTATGACACCACAGCACTCTATAGAGGGCAACATGGTGAGACTCTGTCTCAAAAAAAAAAAAAGCTATAGATTATTCTTTAGGCTGAAGAGAAACAATATCCATGCTCTGTTTTTCTTCAGAACAGATAAGTCTTTCCCCCTTTTTAAAAAGATATAATGAAAATGTTTATTAAATTTTGTAGAGAGGAACAGTTGTTAAGTTGGTAACCAAATTTTTTTAGGCTTTGCTTAGGTGAGGCCTGGCTAATTTTTCTGTTTTTAGTAGAGACTGGCTCTTGCTCTTGCTCTGGCTGGTCTTAAACTCATAAGCTCAAGCCTAATGGCTGGTGCCTATAATCCTAGCTACTTAAAAAGCTGAGGTAAGAGGATTGCTTGAGGTTGCTGTGAACTATGATGATGCCATGGCACTCTACCCACAGTGAGAGTGAGACTCTATCCTTTAAAAAGAAAAAAATTAAAAAGTACACAACATGGTGTTTGTGTTTTTTCAGTTTTGGGTTTTTTTTTGAGACAGAGTATCACTTGGTCACCCTTGGTAGAATCCTGTCTGTCAAAGCTCACAGCAACCTCAAACTATTCGGTTCAAGTGATCCTCTTGCCTCAGCTTCCTAAATAGCTGGGACTATAGGTGCGTGCCAACATGCCCAGCTAATATTGTTATTATTATTTTTTTTTTTTTGTAGAAACAAAGTCTTACTATGCTGCTCACGGCAGTCTTGAATTCCTGGCCTCTATAAGTGCTAGTATAACAGTCATGAATCACCACACCAGGCTAACATGGTGTTTTGATGTAAGTGTACTTTGTACGATGATTCTCCCAATCAAGCAAAGCAACACACTCATCACTTCACAGAGTTATCATCCACTGTGAGTGTGGTGCAGATACACTGAAGATCTACTTGCTTAGCAAACTTTAAGCATATAACGCATTATCAGTAACTATGGTTACCACATTGCATAGGAGCCCCCCAGAAATTGTTCATCTCATAACCAAAAATGTGTAACCTTCAACCAGTATCTACCTATCTCCCCTACCCCCCAAAAAGAATTTTAAATGAGTAAGAAGGCTATATGTTAGCAATTTCAAGAGTCTAGGAAATCTCATAGAGAGAACACAATTCTCTGAGAGAGACTCGGTGTTGTCACTAATTCACATGTTCCTAAATTCAAATCAGCACTGAAAAATTAGTCCCAGTTAATTTTAAAAATTAATTTTAGACTTCTGGTTAAATATGGCAGACTACCTTACATGGTAAGTTCTCTCCCCTGAAACCCCAAGTAAATTAGATAAAGGAATAAAAAAGTTTAAAACTAAAAGGACAGGACGGCGCCTGTGGCTCAGTGAGCAGGGTGCCAGCCCCATATACCAATGGTGGTGGATTCAAACCCAGCCCCGGCCAAACCGCAACAACAAAAAAATAGCCGGGTGTTGTGGCAGGCACCTGTAGTCCCAGCTACTGGAGAGGCTGAGGCAAGAGAATCGCCTAAACCCAGGAGTTGGAGGTTGCTGTGAGCTGTGATGTCATAGCACTCTACCAAGGGTGATAAAGTGAGACTCTGTCTCTGAAAAAAAAAAAAAATGTTAAAACTCAAAGGACAAGTGATAGGAAAGAACCTGTCAAAGATGAAAAATTTCACTATATTATTGAAAGAAAGAGACGGGGAGAATGGTAGCTATCTGAGCAGAGGGCCGACAGCTACAACTCAAGTACCAATGAGAATGAGCTAATTTGTCCTAAGAGATTAAAGAACTGTGAATGAGAGTTGGGAATGTTGGAATGAAACCTGGGGCTGAAAATGAAAGAAATAGTTGAAATCTACATGGTAAGCTTTTGTCCCTACAGATCTGCCTTCTAGGAGAATGGAGGTTTTTTATTCACGTCATGGGGACTTGCTCTATAGTGGGCACACAATTTCAGTCTGGGATGATGGCGAAGTTCTAGAGAGTCAAAATCAGCCTTTAAAGATACTAAATCAAGTAACAGAAGTATAAAAGAGAGTATAATAAAGGTCTACACTAATATAAATAACATGATCATTAAATCTAGGGAAGAAAGGAAGGGGAAGGAAATGAAAATAAAACCAATTTTGTAATCGTTCATGGAGGGAAGTCAGTAAACATTAACTGAAGAAACACAGAAGTAACAGGCCATATTACAGAAAATCATGGTCACTAAGGTAACCACCGTAACAAACCCATGAAGAAAAAAAAGAAGAAATTTGGTCTCCAAAGGTAAAGCAAATACAAATTAAGTGTCAAAAAAAGTATGCAACAGTGTGTATAATATGCTTCTACTCTGTGAAAAGGATAACATGTATACAAATGCACAGAGACATATATATGCTCATACACAAAGACCCCCTAGAAACTAGTAATAGCAAATACTCCTGAGAAAGAAAACTGGTTGGCTGGGGGTCAAGGTGAAGGAGAGAGACTACCTTTTCATTTTATACGCTTTTGTACCCTTTAAATTATTTGCCATTTCCCATTCTGAAAAATAACATAATAAAATTAATTAACACAATGGTCACTTGCGTGTGAAAAAACAATTAAAATGGAAACAGGGAAGCTAGGCGTGTATTTTAAAAGATTATACTCTACAGCGCAGTTTCTCTTATCATTTTGTTCTCAGGTTGCTAGGAGGTAGCATATTATTCCCTTTCAGGGGCATGAAACTGTGGCCAGCAGCTGGCTATGAATGCTTATCTGTGGTGTCGGATATCATAAAAATTATGCACAGACCTTTTTTTGGTCATTAAGTTTCATTAGTGTTTATTATTTAATGTGTGGCCCAAGACAATTCTTAAATAAGCATTCAAAGCTAGGTGCGGGACACAGTTGGGTGCCCCACCTAGATTGAAGACTGATTCTTCTCCAGGGAACTAACAGTGATATTTGGAAATTCACCAACAAAAAGGCCATTTCAACTTTTAATCATCAATATAGAGTCTGCCAGGGAATAAAATTAACTGTGCACACAAATCCTCCAATTGGTGTTTTAGTGCCTCCTTTAAAAAACGTGAGCAGACAACCAAAGTTCCCTAGGTATTTGATGAAAGCTGTGTACATAAAAGAGAGTAGCCCAAATAAGCAAAAAGAATAAAGACTGGAAAAAACCATGTATAGGTTAGAAGAAAACTTCAGAAATCTGTAATTAAAATCCTTAAATAGGCTCAGAGCACAGAGCACAGTGGTTACAGTGCCAGCCACATACACCAAAGCTGGCAGGTTCAAACCCAGGCCGGCCAGCTGAACAGCAGTGACAACTGCAACAGAAAAATAGCTGGGCATTGTAGCAGTCGCCTATAATCCCAGCTACTTGGGAGGCTGAGGCAAGAGAATTGCTTAAGCCCAAGAGTTTAAGGTTGCTGTGAGCTGTGACACCATAGCACTCTACCAAGGGCAATATAGTGAGACTGTCTCAAAAATAAATAAATAAATAAATAAAATAAAATCCTTAAACAGATTTGAGAAGGTACCAGATTTGCAAACCAAGAACAAGATGCTAAAAAAAGAGAAATAATCAGAAAATAAAAAACTGCTTATAAATGCAAAATATTAACATAATGCATTTTTTAAAATGTACTAGAAGAATTTGGACAGTAAGGTGAGGGAATCTAAGAAAACAGCAAAATGACAAAAAATAAAAATAGAAAAAACCTAGAGGCCCAATCCAGGAACAGACAGGAATTGCAGAGAGGGTAGAAAAGGAACAGAAGAAAATGCCCCAGAAAACAAAGACATGGATCTCTAAGTTGAAAGGGAGCACTGAGACCGCACCACATGAGTGAACGGCCACACTGAGGTGCACCATTCACAAATTCCAGAACACCAGAAACAAATACAAGATCCTAAAGCAGGGGACCTCAAACTTTTTAAACAGGGGACCAGTTCACTGTCCCTCAGATCAGTGGAGGGCCGGAGTATAGTTTAAAAAAAAACAAACCATGAACAAATTCCTATGCACACTGGACATATCTTATTTTGAAGTAAAAAAACAAAACAGGAACAAATACAATCACACTGCCTCATGTGGCCCGCGGGCCGTAGTTTAAGGACCCCTGTCCTAAAGTTTTCAGAGAAAGAAAAAAGATAAGTACAAAAAAATTTAATATACCATTGAGCTTCTCATGAGTAAAACTGAAAGCTAGAGCAAGGCTGTCAAAATTCTGAGGAAAATTGAGAGGTGCCTGTGGCTCAGTGGGTAGGGTGCCAGCCCCATATACTGAGGGTGGTGGGTTCAAACCCAGCACCGGCCAAAACTGCAACAACAATAAAAAAACTAACACAGTTAAAAAAAAAAAAAATTCTGAGGAAAAAAGATTTAGGGCGGTGCCTGTGGCTCAGTGGGTAGGGCGCCTGCCCCATATACTGATGGTGGCGGGTTCGGACCCAGCCCCGGCCAAACTACAACAAAAAATAGCCAGGCGTTGTGGCAGGCGCCTGTGGTCCCAGCTACTCAGGAGACTGAGGCAAGAGAATCGCCTAAGCCCATGAGTTGGAGGTTGTTATGAGCTGTGATGCTAGAGCACTCTACCCAGGGCAACAAAGTGAGACTCTGTCTCTAAAAATAAAAAAATTAAAAAAATTAAAAAAGAGAAAAACATTTAGCCTCGAATTTTATACTCTTCCCCAAATGAAGAGCCAAGCCTAAAGGGGAAAGTAATAGATTTTGGGGTTTTTTTTTGAGACAGAGTCTCACTTTGTTGCCCTTGGTAGAGAGCTGTGGTGTCATAGCTCATAGCAACTTCAAACTCTTGGGCTCAAGTGATCCTCTTGCCTCAACCTCCCAAGTAGATGGGACTACAGGCCCAAGAGGCAAAGGCAGGTGGATTGCTTGAGTTTAAGATCAGCCTGAGCAAGAGTGAGACCCCATCTCTACTAAAGATAGAAGAAAATAAAAAACTAGTTGTCATGATGGGCTTTGGTAGTTCATGGTCTATACAAGGCGACAGACTAAGATTCTGTTTCCCCCCCCCCCCCCAAAAAAAAGAATAAATCAATAAATTGTGTGCAGGTATTACTTTGATTAAAAAATTAATAAATCAAAATCTTAAAATATATAAAATTAGAAAAAGCTGGTAAAATTATACATTTTAAAAGTCAGAACTAGAAAAAATAGAAATTATGATAAAAAGACCAGGAGGAAAAGACACAATTATGCAAGCCAGCTAGAAAGTCCTATACTTGTATGGTACTGCTGAGTCCAGAATTTGAACTTCATGAATGTCAAAATGGAAAGAAGCCGGTGGGTAGTGGGAGTGTGTAGTACCAGCTACTTGGGACACTGAACCAGGAGGATCACTTGAGCCCAGGAGTTCAAGGCTACAGTATGCTATGATCAAGCCTGGGAATGGCCACTGCACTCTAGCCTGGGCAACAGAGTGAGACTCTGTCTCTTTAAAAAAATAAAAGTGAAAAGACAAACATCATTATATTATTTCCTGGAATAAGCAAAATATCTCCATAGTTTGCTCTAACATGAATCTCTCGCACAGTTCAGTACACTATTATCACCATTCAGAACCAGTACATACCCAGAACAACACCACAGGCACGGCACTTCCCGGGGTATTCAGGCTCTGGTTCTGTAAGAATAAGATCTTCAACAGCTCCTTCCTGAACAGTAAGCAGCGGGGTATTCAGAATTTCTTTCTGTCAAAAAGAAAATGCAGATGAAACACAGCAGTGAAACAATCACTGCAATCTTTTCTGTTCTTGGGCCCTCTTCTTACCTGCATGTTCTGTTTGTAGAGTTTCCTGTCAATTTGAGCTCTCAGTCCCCACACAGCTGGTCCCTTACGCCGGTTTAATACTTTGTAATGTACACCAGACTGGTCACAGATTCGAGAACACAGGCCATCCAAGGCATCTACTTCCCTCATTAAATGCCCCTTTCCAATGCCACCAAAGGAAGGATTACATGACATCTGACCTAAAGAGAATACACATATAAATAAACATATGAGCACTGTGCACAGTAGGTGTTCAATAAGGAAATATTTTGGCCAGTCTCAGTGGCTCACTCCTGTAATCCTAGTACTCTGAGAGACCAAGACAGGAGGATCCCTGGATCCCTGGAGTTTGAGACCAGCCTGAGCAAGAGCAAGACTGTCTCTACTGAAAATAGAAAAATCAGCTGGGCATTGTAGGTGTCTGCAGTTCCAGCTAGTTGGGAGGCTGAGACAAGAGGATCACTTGACCTCAAGAGCTCAAGGTTGCTATGAGCTAGACTCATGCCATGGCACTCTAATGTTCACAACAGAGTGAAACTCTGACTTGAGAGAAGATTATAAGGAGGAATGACCAGAAATTGCACAGCCAGAGCTGCATGGTAACCTCCCACTCTGCAGAACAGTAGGGAGAGTCACAGGCTCCGGAACGAGAGCTCTTAGTCAACTTGGTACACGGGCATTACAGGGAGCCTGCTAAAAATCCACATCCCCTGGATCCTACCCCAGAGACGTCATTAGCTTCTTATCATGGAAAATTCCAAATTTATATTAGAGAACATAATATATGGAACTCCACACACCTATCCTCAGACTCAGTCATAATCCCCTGGTTATGATTAAGATATCTGGAGAATCCTACCTTCATCTGCTCACCCTGCTCAACGCCCTCCCTCCCAGCTGTCCTTCTCTACTGGACTATGTTGACACCAATTCCCAGTCATCAGAAAAAAGCATTCCAGGCAGAACAATAAATCTGTGGCTTCTTGTTTCTAGAATCCAGTCTGGAGAAGGAAGAAGTTGCAGGTGAACTTTGTATAAACTGAAGAAAACCACTCTAGAAAGGAAGCCTGCATGTGTATTATCAAAGTCACAATCTCAGTTTCTTAGTTTGGGAGCCCAAACTCTTTTATAAATAAGTGATAATTTGCTGAAGGAGTTAAGCTCTTCTGCTGTGAGTCAAAAGTATGGTTTAGTGACAACTTATCCTTCCATCAGAGTCAGTGTAGGAAATCTGAGAAAGTGTGTGTGTATATAAATAGTTTTTGGAGGTATTTCTGAAATTTGTATTAGAAAAAACATTTCCAAGGACATTTATATCCATCTTTTTCTTGTTCTGCCCTTAAATGACACTAGCCTTGAAGGAAATGAAGAACAATAAAATTAGATCATCTCTTAAAAAAAAAAACAAAAAAAAAAAACTCTGACTCAAAATAAAAATAAATATTTTGGGGCCATGTGTGGTGGCTCATACATGTAACCCCAGGACTCTGGGAGGCTGAGCTGGGCAGATTGCCTGAGCTCACAGGTTCCAGACCAGCCTGAACTAGACCAAGACCCCATCTCCAAAAATAGGCAGGCATTGTGGCAGATGCCTATAGTCCCAGCCACTTGGGAGGCTGAGGCCAGAGGATTGGTTGAGCCCAAGAGTTTGAGGTTGCTGTGAGTTATGACAACAGGGCACTCTACCCAGGGTGATAAAAGTAAGACTCTGTCTCAAAAAAAAACCCCAAATCTTTTTGATGTGCATTTTACTGCTTCATTAGGGGCCCTTTTCTTTCTAAGGTACCATTTTCTTTTTCTTTTCCTTCCTAAATCAAACACACTTTTAAGAAGTCCCTTGGCTGGTGGCACCTGTGGCTCAGTGGGTTAGGGCACTGGCCCTATATACCGAGGGTGGCAGGTTCAAACCCGGCCCTAGCAAAACTGCAACCAAAACGTAGCCAGGTGTTATGGCAGGCGTCTGTAGTCCCAGCTGCTCGGGAGGCTGAGGCAAGAAAATCGCCTAAGCCCAGGAGTTGGAGGTTGCTGTGAGCTGTGTGATGTCATGGCACTTTACTGAGGGCAATAAAGTGAGACTCTGTCTCTAAAAAAAAAAAAATAATAATAATTTTAAAAATGCCACCTGCTATTTTGTTTTTTGCTCTTACTTTGTAGAAATAATTAAATTATAAATACAAAAGAGACCATCTTTTATACTTTCCCTTTACATTCACCCTGTCTTATTTGGAGCTCTAAACTCATGTGGAGCTGGGCATGGTGGCTCAACCTATTACCTATAATCTCAGCATTTTGGGAGGCTGAGGTGGGATCACTTGAGACCAGGAGCTTAATACCAGCCTGAGCAACATATTGAGACCCCGTCTCCACAAAAAAATTTTAAAATTACCCAAGTGTGGTGGTGTGTGCCTGTAGTCCTGGCTACTTGGGAGGCTGAGGCAGGAGGATTGATGGAAGGATCAGGGGTGTGAGGCTTCAGTGAGCTGTGATCATGCTGCTGCACTTCGGCCTAGAGAATAGGGAAACAGCCTATCTCAAAAAAAAAACCAAACCCATGTGGGTTTTTATGGGAGGTGGAGGGATGAAAAAATTGTGCCAAAATCTGTTTATCTACTGCCTCTATCATTAAGCCCTCCAAAAGTTTTCCTGATCTCCATGGGGAGGCTGAACAGCACTGATTATGAGCATGGAGTGTGTGATTATAAGGAGTGTATGAAAGAGATCTGGCTCAATGTCTAGATCTACTTACTGGCTCTGTGATTGTGCTAAGTTATCTAACCTTCTATTTCTCAGCCTCCCTACTGTAAAAAAAGGAATGATAGCTGTAATTGATAATTTTCTTCCTCCTTCCTATGAAATAAAATCATAGCTTTGGTAAGTAAACACCCTCCCCTCGGAGGCTTTGTGCTCATGGAGTGTGGAGCATGATTTTAACTCAGCTCACGGCAAGTCCTCATTGGCGTGAGTGCTCACGGCGATCCTATTCCTACCTGCCAGTGTCTGTCTGGTTTATGGGTGAGCAACAGCCATGAGAGAAGAGCTGCTGGGGGTCTCTAGGAAATGGTGGCTTTTCTCTCTTAAAAAGATACAAAGAGGGAAAAATCCCCTTCATCCAGTGAAAGTTGTGACATCTGTAACTAATGTAACCTCTTTGCAACCATGAGGCTAGCTAGCCTCAGACAAACTAAGCTTGACATAATGGAGACAGGGAAAAAAATCTGAATCCCTAGACACTTAAACAACCTTAGAGTCGGTCTACATGCTGACTTATTAAATAATAAATTGGTCTTTTGTTTAAATCAGTGGTATAAGAATTTTCTGTTACTTACAAGATGAGGAATATACATAAAGCACTTAAAACAGGGCCCAGCCCTATGTAAGTAATAAATAATATTTACTCATAATTATTTTAACTTGGGCGGCGCCAGTGGCTCAGTGAGTAGGGCGCCGGCCCCATACACCAAAGGTGGCGGGTTGGAACCTGACTCCAACCAAACTGCAACAACAACAAAAATTGCCAGGGGTTGTGGCGGATGCCTGTACTCCCAGCTACTGGGTAGGCTGAGGTAAGAGAATCACCTAAGGCCAAGAGCTGGAGGTTACTGTGAGTTGTGACCCCACGGCACTCTACCAAGGGTGACAAAGTGAGACTCTGTCTCTCTCTTTTTGTTTTTTAATTTTAATTTTTTCATTTATTTATTCTTTTTTGCAGTTTTTGGCTGGGGCCAGGTTTGAACCCACCATCTCCGGTACATGGGGCCGGCGCCGTACTCCTTGAGCCACAAGCGCCACCCCAGACTCTGTCTCTTAAAAAAAAAAAAAATTATTTTAACTTATTTTACAGGTCAGTGTAAAATATTCTCTACCTTTGATCTTTCTTTCTTTACTTTTTTTTTTTTTTTAGAGACAGGCTCTTGCTCTGCTGCCAAGGCTGGCTGGACTGCAGTGACACCATCGTAGGTCATAGCAGCCTTGAACTCCTGGGCTCAAGGGATCCTCCCAACTCAGTCTCCACAGTAACTGGGACTATAGGGGTACCCCACTGTATTTGGCTAATTTGTTTATTTTTTTGTAGAGATGGGGTCTCAAACTCCTGGCCTCAAGTGACACTTTTGCCTCAGCCACTCAAAGTGCTGGAGGCATGAGGCACTGGCCCAGCAGATCTTTCATTTTTATTTGTTGCTTAATTTTTTGGAAACAGAGTCTCACTTTACTGCCCAGGTATGAGAGCAGTGACGGGATTATAGTTCATTGCAACTTCAAACTCCTGGGCTGAAGTGATCCTCCTGCCTCGGCCTTCCAAGTACCCAGGACTACAGCTGGCTAATTTTTCCCTTTTTTTTTTTTTTTTTGGTAGAAATGAGGTCTTGCTATGTTTCTCAGGCTGGTCTTGAAATCGTGACCTCAAGTGATTCTCCTGCTTCAATCGCCCAAAGTGCTAGAGTCACAGGCATAAGCCGCAACACCCAGCCTCCCAATCTTTCACTGTTAAAAATGAATTTTGCTAGCTGGACATTGTGGCAGGCACCTGTAGTCCCAGCTCAATGAAAGACTGAGGCGGCAGGAGTATCATTTGAGCCATGAGCTATGACACCACAACACTCTACCCAGGGTGACAAAGTGAGACTCTGTCAAAAAAGAAAAAAAAAATTTCAGCCTATAGTCCTAGGTACTTAGGAGTGTGAGGCAGGGAAGGACTGCCTGAGCTCAGAAGTTCCAGGCTACAATGAGCTATGATCACACCCACTGCACTCCAGCTTGGTCAGCAGAGTGAGACTCCGCCTCTTAAAAAAAAAAAATCCTACAGAGGGTAAGCTCAGTGGCTCTATAATCTTAGCTCTTTGGGAAGCTAAGATAAGGTGGGAAGATAAAGCAGGCGGATTGCTTGAGGCCAGATTTTGATAGTGTGGCAAGACTCCATGGCTACAAAAAATTTTTAAAACCTAGCCAGGTATGGTGGCGCAGGCCAGTAGTCCCAGCTGAGTGGCTGAAGTGGGAGGATCACTTGAGCCCAGGGATCCAGGAATCAGTGAGTTCTGATGACCACACTGAATTCTAAGCCAGGGCAACAATGTGATTCCCTGTCTCAAAAAACAAACAGCCCTCCCCCCGAAAAACCCAAAACCAAACTCAATTTCATTGAATTGCTTTTTTCTTTAAATTTATTTTGAATCCAAAATAATATTTATCCCCAGCAACATTTAAAAAATCTTCTATACACTCTGCTGGTGGGACTGTAAACTACTACAACCTTTTGGGAAGGAAGTATGGAGAAACCTCAAAGCACTCAAGCTAGACCTCCCATTTAATCCTGCAATCCCATTACTGGGCATCTACCTGGAAGGAAAAAAAAAATCCTTTTATCATAAGGACACTTGCACTAGACTGTTTATTGCAGCTCAATTTATAATTGCCAAAATGTGGAAACAGCCTAAATGCCCCCCAAAACCCAGGAATGGATTAACAAGCTGTGGTATATGTACACCAGAGAATACAATTCAGCCATTAAAAAAATGGAGACTTTACATCCTTTGTAGTAACCTGTATTGAAGTGGAAGACATTATTCTTAGTAAAGCATCACGAGAATGGAGAAGCATGAATCCCATGAACTCAATTTTGATATGAGGACAGTTAATGACCATTAAGGTCACGGTGGGGGTGGGGGAAGGGGAGAGCAGAGAGAGAAAGGAGGGAGGGGTGGGGAAAGGAAGAGCAGAGAGAGGGAAGGAGGGAGGGGGTGGGGCCTTGGTGTGCACCACACCTTTTGGGGGCAAGACAGGATTGCAAGAGGGACTTTGCCTAACAAATGCAATCAGTGTAACCTGGTTTATTGTACCCTCAATGAATCCCCAACACTAAAAAACAAACTTCCATACTATTTTCTAAAATGTGTAAAACATTATTATTTTTGTAAGTATCCTTACATGACTATCTTAGAAGAGTGATTCATACTTTGCATAAAATCAGTAAGTATAGTGAGTATGAATATTTACCATATTATTGAGTTTATGTAAGAACCACCAACTTACAGTCCTAAGTAGCTGAGCAGTTATATTTTATAACTATTATAAAGTATATAACTATAAATATTATAGTTCTATTATAATATAATAGAACCATAAACAATAAGAAACAGAATAGTGTAATGAATTCCCAATTATCAACTCAGGTCCAATCTGACATCATTTATAATTCTATCCATTTCCCCCTTTCCCAGTCATTATATCAACTGCAAATATCTCAGAGAAGGACATTTGTTTAGACTAAAACCATACACACAATTTAATCACACTGGAAACATTTGAATCACTCACTGAGGAATAAGTAACCTAAATATAAACCAGAAATGCAGAATGACATCACCAAGTAAGATTTTTTTTCTTTTACTCCTAGGTACTTAGGAGTGTGAGGCAGGGAAGGACCGCCTGAAGTTCCAGGCTACGATGAGCTATGATCACACCACTGCACTCCAGTGTGGTCAGCAGAGTGAGACCCTGACTCTTAAAAAAACAAAAACAAAAAACTCCACAGAGTCTAGACTCAGTGGCTCTATAATCTTAGCTCTTTGGGAGGCTAAAATAAGGTGGGAAGATAAGGCCATCTTCAGGGAGGATACGTTTTAGATACTTTCAGAGGCTTTATTTTTTGAGATGGTGCCTCAGCTTATCTCCAGCCCTGGCCTCCAAGTAACATGTGGCAGAAGGCACCACACTGGAGACAGTTTTAGATCATAGTAATAGCCCAGTGGCTTGCCAATGTTTTACTTGGCACACAAAAAGTAAAAACAAACACAAAAGGCAGCACCTGTGGCTCAGTGAGTAGGGCGCCGCCCCATATACTGATGGTGGCAGGTTCAAACCTAACCCCAGCCAAACTGTAACAAAAAAATACCCAGGCATTGTGGTGGCCACCTGTAGTTCCAGCTCCTCAGGAGGCTGAGGCAAGAGAATCACTTAAGCTCAAGAGCTGGAGGTTGCTGTGAGCTGTGACGCCACAGCACTCTACCGAGGGCGACAAAATGAGACTGTCTCTAAACAAAACAAAACACACATACACAAACTACCAAGTGTCAACGTATTTTCTAGCTCATCACTGTTCTCATGACTCTCTTATTTTACATCCACCTAGGTGCACATATTTAAATTATGTGTCTGGCTCCTACAGCATCTATAGTTGTAATCTGTTTTAGATACTGCTTCTGATCAAAATAACTTAGTGTTTAACTTTCACTACATTATCAGTTAATTTTTTTTTTTTTTTTTTTTGAGATGAGAGTCTCACTTTGCTACCCCAGGTAGAGTGCCATGGCATCACAGCTCACAGCAACTTCAAACACTTGTGCACAGAAGCGATTCTCTTGTCTCCCAAGTAGCTGGGACTATAGACTCCAGCCACAACACCTGGCTATTTTTAAAGACAGGTCTCGCTCTATCTCAACCTGTTCTAGACCTTGTGAGCTCAGGCAATCCACCTGCCTTGGCCTCACTGAGTGTGAGGATTACAGGCGTGAACCATGATGCCTAGCCTGTTAATTTTTTTCAATCTCTGAATCTCACTAATTTCTGACATTTGATCAACTTTTATCCCCGAAATGTCTCCTCATACCTAAGAGAAAACAAAAACCAACCCTAAGAATAAATTATTGAAATCCCTACATGTGTGGTGGCCCATGCCTGTAATCTCAGCATTCTGAGAGTCTGAGTCAAGTGGATTTCTTTGGGTTGGGTGTTTGAGACCCTACTCTACTGAAATTAGAAAAACTAGCCGGGTATTGTGGTGGGCGCCTATACTTCTAGCTACTTGGGCGACTGAGGCAAAAGGATTACTTGAGGTTGCTGTGACTAATGATGCCATGGCCTTCTACCCAGGGCAATAGAGTGAGACTCTGCTTCAAAAAAAATTGAAAACACACCATTCTTTTATGTTGGTAAACTAAATAACTTCCAGGCATTTCATTGAAATAGTTCAGATTACTCTGTCTCTTTACAAAATTAACATTTGTGAAAGTGCAAAAGAGTCCTCAGCTTGTAAATTTCTCAAAACATAATAATAGAAGTTGAACATGCCACTCTCTTCTGCTTAGCTCTCAAAGGCTTTCCCAGCATAGCACTCCAGGAAGCAAGATTTATTCCCAATCATTTGGAGTTGGCATAAAAAATAAACTCTACTGGTCTGTGCTCTTAAACAGAGCCTACTAAAATCCATAAAGGGTGTTCAACTTTTCAGCTTCTCTGCAGCACACTGAAAGAAGAGTAGTCTTGGGCCGCACATTAAATACACAAGCACTAATGAAAACTGATAAACAAACCAAAAAAAAGTCCATGCATAATTTTTGTGATATCTGCTACCATAGATAAACAAAAAGTTCTCACATAATCCACATGTCCATGGGTGGCAGGTGAACGCCCCTGAGTGACACCAGTACTTGGGGTAATGAACATGTATAAGTCTGTCCATTCCTCACCCTACTAAAGAATTTAAGGGTGGTCAAGGTATCTCATGCATGTAATCCCAGTATTTTGGAAAGCTAAGGTGGGAGGATTTCGTGAAAGAGTTTGAGACCAGCCTGTGCAACACAGTAGGGCCCTGTACAAGAAATAGAAAAATTAGCCATGCTTGGTGGTGTAGACCATTAGTCCCCACTACTGTGGAGGCTGAGGCAGGAGGACCACTTGAGGAAAGGAGTTTGAGATTGTAATGAGGTATGACACCACTGTACTCCAACCTGGGTGACAGAATAGGAGGGTCACTAAAGAAAAGAAAAGGAAAGAGAAAAGAAAAGGAAAGAAAAAGCAAAGGAAAAGAAAAGAAAAATATATATAGAATTTAAGTCAGCAATGTAGAAAAGCTTATGGGAAAAAAGGGCAGCGCCTATGGCTCAGTGGGTAGGGCGCCAGCTCCATATACCGAGGGTGTCGGGTTTGAACCCAGGTCTGACCAAACTGCAACAAAAAATAGCTGGGTATTGTGGCAGGAGCCTCTAGTCCAGGCTACTTGGGAGGTTGAGGCAAGAGAATCACCTAAGCCCAAGAGTTGGAGGTTGCTGTGAGCTATGATGCCATAGCACTCTACCAAGGGTGACATAGTGAGACTCTGTCTCAAGAAAAAAAAAAGGAAAAGAGGCTCGGCACCTGTAGCTGAGCTAGATAAGGCATCAACCACATACACCAAAGGTAGCAGGTTCAAATCCAGCCCAAGCCTGCCAAACAACAATGACAACTACAACCAAAAATAAATAAATAAATAGCCAGACGTTGTGGCGGGTGCCTGTAGTCCCAGCTACTTGGGAGGCTGAGTTAAGAGAATTGCTTAAGCCTAGGAATTGGAGGTTGCTGTGAGCTGATGCCACGGTACTCCACCCAGGGGGACAAAGTGAGACTCTGTCTCTAAAAAAAAAAAAAAGAAAAGAAAAGAAAAGAAAAGCTTTTGGGAAAATAATAGCTCATATCTGCCCACATAATACTTGCCAGGCACTGTTCCAAGTGATTTAAATTATTTTCCTGACTTAAATTTTACTGAACTCTATGAGGTTGGTATTGTTGTTATTTCATATACAGTGAAGTTTAGATTAGAATTCAGAATATCTAGCAATCTCTTTAATGGGAAAGTCTCTCTGTGACACGCAGGGATGATGGAACGGAGAATAAACAGGCCCAGAAAGCCTCTCTTTTGTCTTAAGAAGCAAAAAATAATTTGCCAAAAATCATTATTTTCCAGGTTACTAAAACAAAGTTTCTGCTTCTTGGCTGGGTGCTCATGCCTATAATCTTAGCCAAGGTGGTATAATTCCTTGAAGTTAGGAGTTCAAGACTAGTCTGAGCAAAGTGAAGAGCCTGCCTCTACTAAAAATAGAATGTTTTGTTTTTTTCTATCTTTCTATGTGTAGTCCCAGCTACTCAGAGGGCTGAGGCAGGAGAACTGCTTAAACCCAGGAGTTTGAGGTTGCTGTGAGTGAGGCTGAGGCCATGGCAATCTAGCCCTGACAACACAACAAGACTCTTGTCTCAAAAAACAAACAAACAAACAAAAAAACTTTCTGCCTCTTGACTTCAAAAGGAGGACAGCTGATCCAGGTGGCTTATGCCTGTAATCCCACCAACTAGGAAGTATGAGGCTGGAGGATGGCTTGAGGCTAGGAGTTCTAGACTAGCCTGCACAACAGAATGAGAGACCCCCATCTCAAAAAACAAAAAAAGAGGAGATATTGGCAGATGATATGACTGAATCATAATGGCACAATGGGACAATTTTGCATTCTGCTTTCTCATGAATTTCAACTTTCTAAGCCAGCTATCTTCTTTGCTGAGGTCAATTAAAAATGCTGGATACATCACTATATCAAATTACCATGAAATATGAGATTTTTATGATAAAATTGTCATTCGTTAAGCTCATCATAGGAGTTATTAAAGTATCTCTGAAATGTATGTATCTAAACCGAAAACTCAGATCATACTATGTTGATAAAACATGGCTTTTGAACCCCAAGTAGTGGCATGAGCTAGGCTGAGGTGGGAGGATCGCTTGAGCCTAGGAGTTCCAGGCTGTACCATGATGGTGCCAGTAAAGAGCCATTGAACATGACCTGGGTAACACAGCGAGACTCTGTCTCTAAAAAATAAAATTCTTTTAAATAAAAAACAATGATCGTTTAATAAACGATTATTACTAGTGTGAATTCACTCTTTATCTAAAGTAACAAGATATTTGAGGTAAACGCAACAATGAATTAAGAAGCTACCAGCCAGGATTCTTAAAGCTTTTTCCTTTCTCAAAATACTCGGCCGTCCTCCGCAAAAGACTACGTGGGTCTACAGCCGACACAATCCGTGACCCACCGAAACATAATCTGTGGATTCATAGACTAGACTAACGCAGAGTTTTGGCCGGCCCGGCTTTGGAGACGCAGATGAAGGCTAAAACTGCAGGAGCCTCGGGACAGGAAAGAGGTCGCTCCTCCCCACCACCACCACGCTCCTCACCGATCGTATCCACGCGGTGCGTGAGGAGCAGAGTCCGGGAGCCACACCGGGCGGCAGCGGCGGCTGCCTCGGTCCCGGCGTGTCCTCCACCAATGACGACCACGTCGAAGTGCGGGGTCCCGGGCACCGCGCTGTCACTGCAAAACTGGGCCCTTGGAAGGTGCTGTTTCGTGAAGGAAGCCATGACCCAACGGCCACAGCTTCGGATGGAGAACATGATGGGGGGGGGGGGGATTTCTCTGACTTTGAACTTCACACGAGCAAGGTATAGCAAACTTAAGCAAGAAAAGACTCGCAGGGCGCAGCCATCTTGCCCAGATGCGTCTTCGCAGCGCGTCTGCGTCCAGCGTCACGGCTGATTGGTGCTTTGGCGCGACGTTCCCGTGAGGGCTGAGCCGGCGACCTGGTGGTGGCAGGATGGGGTGTGATTTTGCTGGTGGATGTGGGCTTTTTAATTTCTTCTTCCTTCCTTTCTTTTTTTGAGACAGAGTTTCACTATGGCCTCGGTAGAGTGCGGAGGTGTCACAGCTCACAGCACCCTCCAACTCCTGGGCTCAAGCGAGTGTCCTGCCTCCGCCTCCCAAGTAGCTGGGACTACAGGCACCTACCACAATGCCTGGTTATTTTTTGGTTGCAGCCGTCATTGTTGTTTGACTGGCCCGGGCTGGATTCGAACCCGCCAGCTCAGCGCCGAGCCCGGAACATAATTTTTTAATGAATTTTTTTCTCTATTTTGGTTCTTTCATGATATAATTTGCCCTGTTTTTATAATAATTGCCAATTTTTCATTGACATATAAGATAAATGTGTAAAATTGTGGATTTAATAGGGAAATGTTCTTTCATATTTAAGTTTCAGTCATTTTCTTTTACCTTTGTGTCAGTGCACAGAATGCTGATATTAAAAAAAATACACAAAATTTTTGTAGAGACAGGGTCTCACTATGTTGCCCAGGCTAATCTTGAGCATGTGGCCTCAAGCAGTTCTCCAGTCTCAACCTCTCAAAATTCTGGGATTACAAGCACGGGCCACGGTGTCCAGCCTACAAGTGGTATTTTTTTTTAAATGGGTAACTCTGGTTGGGCATGGATGGTGGCTCACCCCTAAAATCTCAGCAACTCTGGGTGCTGAGGTGGAAAGATGTCTTGAGCCCAGGATTTCAAAGCTGCAGTGAGCTATGATCATTGGCTCTGCCCTCTAGCCTGAGTGACAAATGAGACCCCATCTCCAAAAAAAAAAAAAAAAAATTAGATAACTCTAATTGTCAATTTCTTTCTTTCTTTCTTTCTTTCTTTCTTTCTTTCTTTCTTTCTTTCTTTCTTTCTTTCTTTCTTTCTTTCGACAGAGCCTCAAGTTGTCACCCTGGGTAGAGTGCGGTGGCATCCCAGCTCACAGCAACCTCCAACTCCTGGGCTTAAGTGATTCTCTTGCCTCAGCTTCCCAAGTAGCTGGGACTAAAGCGCCCACCACAACACCTGGCCATTTTTTGGTTGCAGTTGTCATTGTTGTTTGGCAGGCCTGGGTTGGATTTGAGCCCGCCAGCTCTGGTGTATGTGGCTGGCGCCTTAGCTGCTTGAGCCATAGGCACCCAGCATATTTGTCGATTTCTTTTCTTCCAATTTTTCACTTGAAGTCTACTATTTGTTGATCAGTGAGAAAAGTAGGGAATCAAATCTTTGTCTTTGAGATGCATATAGTTCCCTGAGCAATTTAAGCAACAGAAGGGAAGAAAGTCAATTTTACCACCAGTGGAAAAGGTTGGACTTACAGAAATGAATAATCTCATAGAGTGCAGACTGCTGAAAGGCAGGCACGCAATTGTAAGCCATGAAGCAGGCTTTGATAAAGCCCCAGTGATCTGTGAGTACAGGCAGCAGAGATGAGGGATCCTGTCCATGGCCAATGACAGGGAACGCTTATTTCTGAAAGGAGTTAACTGTGGGAAAGAACTTGAAGTAATTTCTCACTAAAGGAAAGAAGAGTCTTAGGGAATCCTATATTATCTGATGTCCAAATATCATTAGTTTCTTTCCTTTAGAAGTTGCAGTTCTTGGCTTGGTGCCCATAGCACAGTGGTTACAGAGCCAGCCACATATACTGAAGGTGGTGGGTTCAAATCCAACCTGGGCCAGCTAAACAACTGCAACAAAAAATAGCTGGGCATTGTGGTGGGTGCCTGTAGTCCCAGCTACTTGGGAGGCTGAGGCAAGAGAATCGCTTAAGCCCAGGAATTGGAGGTTGCTGTGAGCTGTGACACCACAGCACTCTACTGAGGGTGACATAGTGAGACTTTGTCTCAAAAAAAAAAAAAAAAAAGCATCAAGGACAGGTGTGGTGGCTCACATCAGTAATCCCAGTGCTCTGAGAGGCTGAGGCATGTGGATTGCTTGAGCTCAGGAGTTCAAGACCAGCCTAAGCAAGAGAGATACCCTATTTCTATGAAAAATAGAAAAAAACTAGCTGGGAGTGTGGTGGGCACCTGAGGCAAGAGGATCACTTGAGCCCAGGAGTTTGGGGTTGCTGTGAGCCATGATGCTATGGCACTCTACCCAAGGCAATAGAATGAGACTCTGTCTCACCTCCTATCCCCCCCCCAAAGGCATCACGCCAACAGGGAGCAGATGTTTACAGACTGAACCTAAACAAAATAAGGGCATAACCCTGTACTACCCTACCAGAAAAATTCAAGGATCATAAAAAGAACAGGACTGGGCGGCGCCTGTGGCTCAAAGGATTAGGGCGCCTGCTCCATATGCCGCAGGTGGCGGGTTCAAATCCAGCCCCGGCCAAAAACTACTAAACAACAACAACAAAAAAAAAAAAAGAAGAAGAGGACTTCCCTGGCCTGGTATGGTCCGTTGTTTCTATAGTGACTGCCTTGCTATCCCCCAATAAGCAACTAGACATCAACTGATGAAGGTGTTGCCAAAATCCTTACAAGAAGACACTAACCCTTTGCTGATCACCATCCAGATCAGCCTGGGACTTTCTTCTTGTCCACAGTTGCTTTCCTTGGACTTGTTCATTAACCCCCTTCTCTTTTCTATTTCTTTTTTCTTTTTTGAGACAAAGTCTCACTGTGTGGCCCTGCGTAGAGTGCCATGGAGTCACAGCTCACAGCAACCTCAAACTCTGGGGCTTAAGCGATTCTCCTGCCTTATCCTCCCAAGTAGCTAGAACTACAGGCGCCTGCCACGAAGCCTGGCTATTTTTTGGTTGCAGTTGTCATTGTTCTTTAGCAGGCCCGAGTCGGGCTCGAACCCACCAGCCTCTGTGTATGTGGCTGGTGTCCTACTCACTGAGCTATGGGAGCTGAGCCCCTTTTCTATTTCTTTTCTCTTGATGTTAAATGTTACTTTGAATGTGGAAATTTTAATCTATACATTTATATAATAATTATACTACTATGTATAGTTTGCAATATTGACTGACTTGTGGAGTGGCTTCAGCCTGTGTATTAGAGACTGAGTGAATGACTCTGAGTACTCAAGAGAATTGCCTCCTTGGGAACTCCATATCACTAGTGGCTTTTATGATGAAAATGGCATCAATAGAAGTTTGACATTAGGCATGGTGGCTCTCAAGCTTATAATCCTACACCCTGAGAGGCCAAGGTGGTAGGATCACTTGAAGTCAGGAGTTCCAGACTAGCCTGAGCAAGAGCTAGACCCATCTCTACTAAAAATGGAAAAATTACTGGAGTGTTGCAGTGGTTATTGTTGGGGAGGGGTTGTCTATAGTCCCAGCTACTCTGCAAGCTGAGGCAGGAGGATGGCTTGAGCCTGGGAGTTTGAGGTTGCTGTGAGCTACAAGCACACCATGGCACTCTAGCCTTGCAGCAGAGCGAGACTATTCCTCAAAAAAAAAAAAAAAAAAAAAAAAGAAAGAAAGAAAGAAAGAAAGAAAAAGGAAAGAAAGAGAAGTCTGACATTATGGAAAGACACAAATATGTGTCAACCTGGTTATCTCCAACATTGCCCAGCTTAGGAGTGAGTTATTTGTATATACATACATATGGTGCAGTTTCAGTTTTGCAAGGTGAAAGCATCTGGAGATAGATGGACCATGGTGACAGTTACATAGCAACGTGAAGGTACTTAATGTCAGTGAACAGTGAAAATGGTTAAAATAAAAAAGTAATCAAGGAGAAGCAATATAGATGATTTAAAATAGAAGTGCTTTTCTGAACTAGATAATGAAATAACACAGAGAAAAAAACATTTAACAAAAGTAAAATGTAGGGCCAGGCGAGGTGGCTTACACCTATAATCAAAGCATTTGGAAGGCCCAGGGGAGTGGATTGCCTGAGCTCACAGGTTTGAGAACAGCCTGAGGAAGAGTGAGAAAAATAACCAGGTGCCTGTAGTCCCAGTCACTTGTGAGGCAGAGGATCAAGTGGATCACTTGCGGTGAGCTATGACGCCATGGCACTCTACCTAGGGCCACAAGGGACAGTAAGACTGTCTCTGAAAAACAAAAAAAAGGGCAAAATATAAGTGCTATTTTTTGATGGGCTTTAGAGATCCAATCGATAAAATTCATGGATACATTACACGTCAAGATTTTGTGTGTTTTTAAAAATTCAAATAAAATGAAATAGTTGCAGTCAATCCTCATCACATTCTATCTTGTGAAACTTGAATATTTTCTTTTCTTTCTTTCTTTTTTTTTTTTTTTGAGACAAAGTCTGAGTAGAGTGCTGTAGCATCACAGCCCACAGCAACCTCCAACTCTTGGGCTTAAGCGATTCCCTTGCCTCAGCCTCCCAAGTAGCTGGGACTACAGGCGCCCGCCACAACACCCGGCTATTTTTTGGTTGTAGTCGTCCTTGTTTGGTAGGCCCCGGCTGGATTCGAACCCCCAAGCTCCGGTGACGCCCTACTCACTGAGCTACAGGCGCTGAGCGAGAAACTTGAATATTTTCTATTTTTCTATGTCTTTTTGTACAGACGTGGTCCCTCTGTACCGCCTATGCTGGTCTCAAACTCCAGGTCTCAAGAGATCTTCCTGCCTTAATCTCTCCAAATTCAGGGATTACAGGTGTGAGCCACCGCCCCTGGCCTCTGTTTCTTTATCCAACAGACCCTTAATTTAACCTTATATTGAGAAAGTTTCTCTGCCAACGTCAACGTGCGAAAAGGTATGTAGTTTTTCAACATAATTTTAGGTGGTGCAAGATAAAATGCATTTGGCGGTCCGAGTTCTGTGCCCGTCCGGTTATATCATCTACGGTGCCCCAAACCGTTGGCCCTGGATGGGGACCGCGGGCGGCCGGGCCAGCCTCTCGGCGGCGGGCGTGGCTCCCAGCGACCGCCCAGCCCGTGCTGGGCTGGTCCGCAGAAGTTACGTTCCCGCCAGATTTTAAGTTTCGTTTCCATTCGGCGCTGCCAGTTCTTCCTCTGGCTTCCTTTTCCCAAAACCTAGTCTTATCGGGTGCTGGCTCTGGTCCGCAGAAGTTACGTTCTCGCCAGATTTTAAGTTTCGTTTCCTATCGGCACTGCCGGTTCTTCCTCTGGCTTCCTTATCCCAAAACCTAGTCTTCAGGGGAACAGACAACGCCAGCCATGGACTCCAGGCGCGGAAAGGCAACACCGGCAGCTCCGAAAACCGGAGCCGCGGTCCCCAAGGCTTCCGCGCGGAGTTCTAGGGGGTCCCCGACGGAAGCCAGCGAGCCTCCAGCTGCCCGCAAGGCCGCCCAGCCCCGCGCGGGGAGGTGCGGTGCCGGCGAGGAGTCAGGAGCTCCGCAGAAGCAGAGCGCCCCGACGGAAGCCAGCGAGCCTCCAGCTGCCCGCAAGGCCGCCCAGCCCCG